>OLKM01004950.1:0-19192 GCA_900291075.1 Melanogrammus aeglefinus | reverse complement strand
ACAGCACAACACGACTACAAGCGGCTGTTCTCAAAATTAATTCTTGGCCGACACAATAAGTAAATGTTCTTCCGTGCGGTAAACCCGCCATGTGTAAAACCCAGAGTTAGAGATGATTAATATCAAGGTTTTTTTAGAACATTGCAATGTCCTATATTTCTTTTTTACTAATATCCGAACCACGAAAACAATTTTACATTAAAAAATGTAGAATATTGCATTCTTCATTATTTCACATGACTTGAAACGTGGTTGGTCAGAGAATGTCCTTTCAGGTTGAATGGCTTCAATTGCCCTCTTTTACTACGTGTGTCCTGTCTACTTATCTCTCTTGTCATGTGGTCTTAGTTATCGTATCATGTCTATAATGCTTTGGCATGCTGCATCCTAAAAGCTTGTGAAACAGCTAATCATTGCCATTAAGATTCTCATGTCTATTAAGAAACATTGCCTCGGAATACTTACAATGGCCCCCGCCACCTGGGCCAACAGGCCCACTATGCCAAAAGAAACACCTGAAGACATAAAATTCTGATCATAGACTGAAAAGGCTAAGGAGACCAACACTAAACAGTCGTCTCGTCAAGAACGACCCGTACAACAACATTAGCCCCTATCTGTTTAGAAAGAAAAACAGCAATAGGTAACATTTCTAGCGAAAATCGGTGACTTTAAAATTCGTATCAGTCATAATGAATGATGTGGATAAAGAAACGCTAAACCTCAACCCAGGAGCGCTACGACCTAGGCCACAATGCACCGAATTCAAAAGCGCTAGCCCGTTAATGATAATTGCGGCAACGCTAAACCCAAGCCCGAACACTCACCCAGATGCCAACTAACCCCAATTCGCATCGGCAGGCGCGTCCTGAAAGCATCAATTAATCGCTGTTCAAGACGAGTCGCTAACGTACCTAAACCGGATCGGCCTTGACGCGACTACCAAAGCTAACCCTTCAACATCTAACCCTAACCAATGATAATACTCACGGAGGCTTGCAGTTTGGCGTGCAAGTACATGAACTACCTAGTGGACCGGCTTATGCATCGATGAATAGGAGACGCAGCCCGCGACAGGAGAACGTGCCGTAACGAGGAGCTCGTCGCTTCGTCGGCGGCGAGCTCGAGGGGGTGCAGGAGTGTTTGGTCAAGCGCACGACGTATGTCAAATAATAGTTTGGTACGCGGGCCGTCATGGTGTGCCAGCCACAAAGCTTTGGAAATCTGAAGCTTGCAGACGGGTAAGTTAATTAAAATAAGCATACATGAGTGTACTTCAAAGACAGTATTAACCGTCATTTTCTTTTTTTATTACCTGAACTATCCACACGACTCCCAAGGCGTTTGAACGAGGGGTTTCAATCAATGCATCAGACCCTATTCTCTATCCACGGCTGGTGGGAGCATCATCTTTGCGGTAGAAGGCGAGCGAAAAAGCTTCCAATTTAAACCCCATGCCCAGATGACGACCACGGAGGCGGCCATCGCTGAAGCGAAGCGACAAGCAGCGATGAGCGTGCGATACACCTGCAGCGGGCTGATCAGGAGAGGTTGGTGCTGGTGACTCGAAGCGGCAGAGACTGTCATAAAAGGACGCCTGGGCGGGAAGTGAGGGGTAGATGTCAGAGGGAGCTCCCTGTGGCGACATTTACTAGATGGTTTGGCACAATGATGTGAAGCGACGAATGCCTGTCCTTGCAAGGGACCTTGGCAAGTCCGTTGGTCCGAGGCAACAATGCGACCGACAAACCAGGATTTAAGTTCAATGCCTTTTCAAAATACCGTTAAAGGTAAAATGCTGTGCAAGCAATGTTAAGATTCAAGTTCCATTGAAAGTTCAATTAAGACCGTTGTTTTGCACTATTTTGTTACTTTCAGTTATTTACTTGGCACTTTTAATAGTATTTATATAGAAAGAATTTGCACTTATTTTACTAAGAGTTGTATGATTACAAGAGTTGCAGAATTAGTTGTTAGTTAGCTTTGGTCTTGGTCACCTTCCGTTGTATAGTCTTTGTAAGTTGTGAAATAATTAAATATATTTCCTTACACTCATCATACTGTGTGTTGAATTTGACGCCAAAATGAAACGGATTTTCAGGCACAATATCACTCAATGTTTTTTATGACTGTTTCTACAACATGTTAGTTCTAGTCCCAAGCCTTGTCCAGTTTCCACCATTAATAATATTGGGTTTAAGAAGCATAACTTTAAGGTTAAACACTTTTATCCCGAACCAGGAATAGTGTCAGCAAAGCACGGTAATATAATTCTGTTGTTTTGCCCAAGATTGGGCATGAACACCTAACTCCGTACTGGTGGTGCATGCATCCTCTTTCCGACATCCATCCTGGATGTTCATCACATGTAATCAGGCACTTTGGGCAAAGTTGTGAGGTAAAGCAGCCTAAGATGATCTTTGAAATATTGACAGTGCATGTGTTGCTGCGCAAGTTTCTAATGCGCTCCAACTTGCCAGCTTCATTCTCCCCCAAATGCCTGCTCAAAACGATGACTCTTCCCCGGCGATGAAACGGTGTCGCGACTTTGAGTCACAGCACTGAACAGAGATGTCACATTCAAAACCCACATCCTAAGACAAGGCTAAGTGAGTACAAACACATTCTCCGCCCAGCTCACCAGACACTCAGATGGGGTGATGTCCCAGAGACCTAGCGTCCATAGGCCCTTTGCCCTCGCTTCTCTACTGCAGAAGATGCCTGCTCCAAGAATGGAGAGATTCCACCCATTGCAAAAAAACTGGACCCGCTCTTAACGAAGCCTCAGTTCAATCACTGGGTGCCGAAAGCTCCAAGACGCCAAAAATGACGTACTTCTGCAAGTAAATTGCCCCCAGACATCAAAGAGCGGTGGCCAGCAAGGTGAGCAGCACCCCCGTACATGGCCATGACGTGCCCCCAGTCGACTAAAATGCGACGGAGAAGTTTTCTGCAGCACTGCTCACTAGACACACACACACACACGAAGCCCGCGTGAACATGTGGAAGGAAAAGCGTCCACAGCCACCCACACAGTCAACCATACGCACGCCAATCCGCCTGCCGAAACCCTCCCGCCAGAGATAACAACTGGGTAAATGAAAGTGCCCTGAACCGACTCCGGCTCTGAGGTGTGGACCGTTCCAGAGAAGCCCTAACAGATCGGGTTACCTTAGTGGTCCAACCACATGTGGACTGTGTGCACAGCACCCCCAGACCCGCAACGGAGACACTCCTTTCGACGTCCTCTGTTAGGTGGACCCTGCCACAGCAAAGAGTATGCATGTCTATCAAAGCCAAAGGGGACAGAATGTATCAAGCAACGGGCTGGGTGTTATGCCGTATAAGCAGGCGCGTGAATAGCCTGTGTATATGGATCACAAGAAAAATAAGAGTCTCCGTGAAGACATTGCATGAGTGGCCCTTCAGCATCCACAATACCCCTGGAGGACAGAGAGTAGTAGGACTTCCGTCAATGGTAGTCCACTCTTCTGACCCGTGGACTCTGTAGCATCGATGGTGGCAACTCATCATCGCTCCAATGACCCCTCACGGCGCAATGTGCGTTGGAATCGTGTTGGCAGACACCCTCTTCTCACAGCCTTTAGGCCAAGAGACAAAAGCCCAGCAAAGGGTGGACATGATGGTCAGCACTCGGAGTATGACGCAGTGTGCTGATGAAGATGAGTCGTTAATATCGATATAGATATCTCCCGGAAGCAGTTCTGGTTGCCCCATGTACCACAGGAACATGAGTAATTTTGCAATAGGCTGGGGGGGGGGCAGATAATGTGTCAAGCATTATCTGCCACTGTGCAAGACTTTAGGATGATGTTAATTCTGGGCCGCAGCACAGGCTGAGCCTCAACCATAGCCCTGTGTGAGGAAGAGAGAAAATGGGAGTAAAACTGTGATCAATATAGATAATGAGTCATTCACATCAATCATTTTCAGTTTTGTGTTTCTATTGCAATACATCACAGGGCAGCGAATCTATCATTAACTTGAAATTGCATAAACAAAATAAAAAGTCATGATATGGGTGTTCATTGTATTGGCATGTACTGTAGATGCCAGGTTACATTCACGTTCCCCAAACGTTATCTTAAGCTCCGAAAATGCATTTATTCTAAAGTTGATAGAAGATTATAGAAATACAGAGCAACACTTCAGCATCACAGTCAACGTCGCTATTGTTTTTAGCACAATGGCAGCTAGTTTGCTATCCTTCGAGTTAAAGATGCTTTTGTATAACGCTGCAAAAAACGTCTATAACATTACCAACATACTTTTGCGTTTACTACTATTTTCTTCCACCAGATTCTGGAGCTGGTTTAAAAGAATCACAACCATGACCTCCTGTTCTAGGAAAGTGTCCAGCGTTGGCGAAAAAACTGCTCTCCTTTTGGCGTCCATTCTTCTCCAACTCGACACCAGGCCGGAGCCAGGAAATACGTCACGTTCAAACAAAAACATAGTCAAACAAACATTCACTATTCAATTCCTACTTAGATTTCCATCTTACCTCATCTCACCACTGCAAAAAACACGATTGTTACTCCAACAGGAACCGCTTGCAACCAATCAACCACCTCCCTGAAAGAGTGGCCACCAACACGCCCACTTCATTTGAGTTAGACAGCATGGTAAGAGAACATCTCCCTGCTGTCCCCCTCAGTGCCCAGGCCCAGTAGGTATTTCAGTGTTTCCCTCAAGCATCGCAAGTGGGTATTTATAGAGGGTGCTGCATATGACCGGGACAAGGAGAGCCTAATCCGTCAGGCTTGGTTCAGGTCAAGATATCAAGGTGTCTTTAAACACTAGTTAAAAATACTAGTGACGGTGGAAATAAAGGAGTTCTTGTATTTATTGGCCTTACATCTCTTGGACACAAATTTAAGGCCAGACGGAAGCAGTTTGAACTGTATGTGCAGGGCTGACTGGAATTATCCAGGATCTACCAGGCTTTCTTAATGGCTGTTTTTGTGTATGGATGGCAGGTGGTTTAGGGTAGCCCCTCTAGCTCCCTGAAACGGTTAGACTTCTTAACCCTCTCCAGTAAAAAAAAAGAATAGCCTAATGTTACTGCACGCTTTCGAAGTGCCATCCGCAACATTCGTCATAATGTCGGGCTAATTAGAATAGCATATGTGCAATGGAAACACCAACTCTGCAAAGTCAAACATTTCAAAGGACAAATTCGACATTATAGGGAAGTTATTTCTTCCATATTTTATTTTAACAATCTAACAACAATTTAACAACAGGCTTAGCGAGTGCATTGCAGATACATGAAAAGTAGAAATACAAGTCATCAATCAAGCAGACCTTCGAATTGGAACTTGGCCAAATCGAAGGTGTGCAAATCTCTCAATAACAACCCTTTTGAAATCAGGTATTTCTCAAAAACAGCTGTTCAAATCATGAAATCAGGTATACAATTTTAATACCTGCTGAACTAAATAAATAAATAGGCTTCCATGCCGAAAGATACAGGCGGAGTAATTCAACAACAACAATCCTAGAATATGACCATGGGGCAGACTACTTTACGACCATATATGGGCGTCTTATAGCGTGGATTGCAATTCTTATTGCAGCCTGCAGGGTTATGCGAGAAACACGGTGGGACATGGTCGTTGAGCTCCCCTGCCCCACATTGCATGACACTCAGCTAGAATCGCCACCATCAATTTCATATCAAAAGACCAAAAATAGTCGGAACGCCTACAGAAACTATAGATAGTTAATGTGACAATCAAATTATTAAAAGTAAACTTGATTTACTGAGGAACAATTTTTTTGTAGCATGCTTTTGCAGGGAGTTCGCCGCCCCACCTGCCCATATGGACGGCACGTGCCTGGTTACTATAGGCCTAATTTTTTACTCTTTTTTTTTTTTTACTCATTGTTTCATGGTGAGTGCTTACCTTGGTTTTTAAAGTAGGGCAAACTACTCACCTCCCATGGAATAATGGCTGACTACCTAAAAGAATTCCCTGTTGGCCGGGGACCTCAGCTAACGGGCCTACTATCTGAGCCTCTACCCAGGCAACAGAACGGCCTGCGGAGGCTCTCCAGGCCTTGGGGAAGATAAACTGGACATTTTAACCCACCCCATTTTTTTATCAAACAACAAAAAAGGACTCTCTCCAAAACAGCCGAACCAAGGGCTTTCCGTTTGAGGGTGCGCTTTTGACGTGGCTGCGAGGTGGGCACACACCCTCTACAAGCACCGGTTCCATCCACCACCCTCCCTCAGACACACACTTCTACCACTGCCGCCCCTGACCTCTTCTCCTCACACCCTGATAGACCCCCTACCCCTCTCAACTCCCCAAGGCCCCACAACCATCTTCCTTCCCTGCCCTCCCAATGGGTTTTACAATTTTTATTACTCTTATCATTTACCTTAGCTTTTTAAGCTAGATGACCATTTTAAAATGTTTTACCCAGGCAGTTTTTTTTTTGGGTTTTTATCCTTTTATTATTATTTTTTCTTTGTTGGTAAGCACTTACCTGGGGTTTTGGTTTTTAAGAAGGGCAAGCTGCCCAGCTCCTAAGGACCCTTTACGCCTCGTTTCCACATAGGCCTACGTACATTCTCGTATGCGATCCAACCGTCTCCGACCGAAAGTCCATTCATTCCGATGTGATTCTCCGTAATGTCCGTTTTTCCTCCGAGACTCCTCCCCTCCGTAAAATTTCTGTCCGGTATGTCCGTAATATACGTTCAAAAAATTTAACTTTCGCCGTCGTTTTACGGAGATACCGGATGAAAGTTTTGCTAGCTCGCTTGCTTTTGAGTTTGAAAGACAAATTGTGAGTATTAGGCCTATTTCTATTTTCCGATCCTCTATAGGCCTACTTCATCATTTTGATATGAAATGGTTATAATGGTTATAGATCAGTTTAATATATATGTTTTACATAAATAACAGTCAGATATCTGTTTGAATCATTTCGTTTGTATGAGTTTAATATAAAATACAGTCGGATTTGATTGTATATTGATTGTATTATTTGTATAGGCCTAATTTATGGCTATGGATACCCCTAATTATATATTTATAGTTCTACTGCTGTGGATTTCCCTCAATAATTTTAGCGCTCATTTTATATTTTTGTTAAATAGACTTTGCGATGACACCAACACGAGTGAGAGTGCTCGCCATCGCTTATCTATATTGCCGCAATCGCCAAGAGATGGCAGAGACGCAGGGCATCATGCTGGACAAGGCAGTTTTTGGCTGGTTGGTTTTGTTTTTATCTCGGTAGATGTCGATCCTCATATTCCACAGTACCGGTCTCCGAAAAACGGCCATTATCATGCGTTCCCCCATCTTTTTGGCTGTCCGTAAATAAATTCATGTCCGTACGTAAAGCACGAGCGACCCCTTCCGTAAATTTACGGAAGTACGGATACGAAAAACATACGTATGTGGAAACGAGGAGTTAAAGCCGCGGCTTACTCCATTCGACCACCATTTCCTGTTAATTAGAGACCCGAAACACAAGCCTACTCTCTTAGCCTCAGGCCTCACACAGGCCCTCAGGAGGATCTCAACCCCCTGTTTTCTGAAAGGGAGGGGGGTTATAAGTTAAGGGGACAGCTAAACTTGGTCTGCCGCACACGCACAACCAAAAATCTACGGTTAAATTGTGGAATAATTTAAGTGTGGAAAAAAGCCAAAACAAAAGACAGTTTAAAACCAAATATAAAGACATCATCTTCACTAAGTACAGAAATTTGGAAGAGCCTCTGTAACATCGAGATGTGTAGGCTAGACTTTAGTTTTGTAATATATATGGTATTTGCATTCGTATTTATAATATTTATATATAGTCATTTATAATATCCATACATAATTATTTATAATAAGATATAATTATAGTTATCATATTTATATACATTTTTGATGGAACTGTGTAAATATAGTTACGTGGGGGACGTGCGGTATCTGGCCTGCAGGTGTAGTATGGGCAGGTTGGGAGCACACTGGATCGGCTGTGGGGATTGGGCCTCATTGCAGGCACCTGCTCGCAATCAGGCTAATCAGGCAGTGTGTATTTATATGCCAGCTTTGTTTTGTAGTAGGGAACCGGGAGCAGAGAGAGAAAGGGAGAGATCCAACGCTATCCCAAGCAGAGATCGCAGATCGCGGAGCGCTGAACGTGAGGACTCTCCCGGACTTTGTTGATTTATAGTTTCAAGCCTCTGTTCTGTTTTGCTTTCCATTTAAATAAACAAGCTCCCAGTGAGGTACGACAAACTTGGTCTCCGCACACTTACTGATCCTGCTATAGAGGAGTCCAATGTGGGACGAGCGCAGACATGGACCAGTCACCGCTGGGAAGCGTGCTCGGGCATCTGGCCCAGATGGCGGAACGGCGGGGCCAGCTCCAGCAGGCCCAGAGCGAGGTGCTAACAGAGCTGGCCTAGCTCCTCGCCCCCGGGGAACATGGCGAGGGACCGAGGGGAGTGGGACCCGTTGCCAACACGTCCCAAAGATGGGGGAGGCGGACGATGTGGAGGCCTTCCTGGAGACTTTTCAGGGGGTGGCCGAGGTCTCCGGGTGGCCTCGTCAGGAGTGGGGTCACTGTCTCCTGCCGCTCCTGATGGGGGAGGCCCAGTTTGTGGCCCACAGTCTGCCGAGTCCAGGAGAGTCAGAGACGCCTGTACGACAGAGGGACTAGGTTACGCGATCTCCCCCCGGGGGATAAGGTCCTTGTACTGTTGCCCACCACTAGCACCAAATTACTCGCGAAATGGCAGGAGCCCTTTGTGGTCACGCGGCAAGTCGGGGACGTGGATTACGAGGTAGCGCGGTCAGACAGGGGCGAAAACAAGCAGGTCTACCACATTAACCTCCTTAAGAGGTGGAACGATGTGGTTTGTGTCGACGCTACCAGAAAGAGAGGAGCTCAGACAGGAAGTCCCTGGCCCAGGCCCCATACCTCCGGTCGGTCAAGATGAGAATCTCTCAGGGAGTCAGGCGCGGAACGTTGTCAGCCTGCAACTCCAGTTCGCCGACGTATTTTCACCCCTGCCCGGTCACGCACGTTAATTACACATGACATCGAGACACAGCCCAGGTTAACACGCCCGTACAGGCTGCCCATCCACAAAAAAGGTGTGGTACGGTGTGAATTGACAACCATGTTAGAGTTCGGTGTGGTCCAGGAGTCTCACAGTGACTGGTGCAGTCCCGTCGTGCTTGTGGGAAAGCCGGATGGGTCTGTCCGGTTCTGTGTGGACTACCATAGGGCAAACGCAGTGTCGAAGTTCGACGCCTACCCAATGCCTCGGATCGACGAGCTCGTGGACCGGCTTGGCATGGCCACCTATTACATGACTCTGGACTGCACGAAGGGCTACTGGCAGATTCCGCTGTCTCCAGCAGCCCGGGAAAAAATGAACTTCTACACTCCGCTCGGTCTATACCAATTCAAGGTACTTCCGTTCGGGTGCGGCTGATGGACCGTTTGTTACAGCCCTATGCCGCGCATGCTGCTGCCTACATCGATGACATCGTCATCTATGGTGAGGCGTGGGGGCAGCATATGCGGCAGGTGGCGGCCGTCTTTCAGTCGCTGAGACGGGCGGGGCTCACGGCCAACCCGAGGAAGTGCGTGATCGGGCGAAGGTCCGGCCGCAGGTCGCTAAGACCACGGTGGTCACCGCCTCCCTTCGGCCCAGGACCAAGAAGGAGATGAGGCGGTTCTTAGGGCTGGCAGGGTACTATCGGCAGTTTGCGCCGCACTGCTTGGACCTGGCCAGCCCCTTGACCGACCTCACCCGTAAGAGGGCCCCAGATACAGTCCAGTGGTCGGAGCCATGTCGGGTGTCGTTTTGGGCTTTTAAAAAAAGCCCTCTGTGGGAAAGTCGGTCCTGTGTGCTTCTAACTTTGATCTCCATTTTCCCCTGCAGACGGACGGCATCGGATAGGGGGTTGTCCACGTGCTGGGTCCTGACCCAGCAGGTGGAGGGGGTCGACCGGCCGGTGCTGTACCTGAGCCGAAAACTATCAGACCGGTAGGGTCGGTACAGCACGGTGGAGAAGGAGTGTCTCGCCATCGGATGGGCGGTCGGCGCCCTTCGTTACTACCTGCTGGGTCGCACGTTCACCCTCTATTCCAACCATGCCCCCCTCCATTGGCTCCACCGCATGAAGGATGTCAACGCAAGGATTACCCCGTGGTACCTTGTGTTGCAGCCCTTCAACTTCCAGGTCTTGCACAGGCTTGGGGCACAGATGGCCATGGCGGAATTCCTCTCCCATTCCGGGGGGGTGGGGGGGGGAGTGAGTTTGGCGGCCGAATGTGCCCCCCGGCCTGTGTCATGTACGACAGTCACCGCTGATGTGGTAGCTCGGCTGGGGGGGGTGGGCCTCATTGCGGGCACCTGCTAGCAATCAGGCCAATCAGGGAGTGTGTATTTATGTGCCTGCTTTGTTTTGTAGTAGGGAACCGAGAGCAGAGAGAGAAAGGGAGAGATCCAACGCGAGCCCCAGCAGAGATCGCAGATCACGGAGCGCTGAACGCAAGGACTCTCCCGGACTTTGTTGATTCATAGTTTCAAGCCTCTGTCTGTTTTGCTTTTCATTTAAATAAACAAGCTCCCAGTGAGAGACGACGAACTTGGTCTCCGCGGGCTCACTTATCCTGCTACAAGTTATTATAGCTTTTATACTGACATGTTAATAATATAATAGTTACTATCCAGACTTAATTGACTAGATATGCTTTTTTTATTTCCTCCTACCCCTCTTGAAGCATATGGAAAGTGTGACTTAGCTTCAATTGGCGCCTGTAGATCACCTCAACTTGCTCACACACGACTGGAAACTGTCTGACATCACAGAAAGATAGAGTCGGTTGGTTAACAGTAGAGAATGTTTTCTGTACTGTGTGTGTGTGTGTGTGTGTGTGTGTGTGTGTGTGTGTGTGTGTGTGTGTGTGTGTGTGTGTGTGTGTGTGTGAGCGCATGCGTGTTTGTCCAGTTCCTGTAATGCCATGTTCTCTTATTTAAGCCTTTAGGGCATCATTGCCCTCTTTGTCGTTCTCCGTTCTGATTGGCTGGCAGTGGGCGGGGGACCGCAGATAGACAGTCCACTAATCATTCAATTAACAGTCCCCTCTCTCCCGCTCTCTCTTAAGTTCCCTCTCTCTACCTCTCTCTACCTGTCTTCATTGCTGTCAATCTCAGATAGTTGTGATAATGGCGTTTGAGTATTATCTAGAAATTAATTCATTTAAAAAGTCCCTGTAATCTTAAATTAATATTGTTCTTTAATCACTTTCAATAAAAACATGTTGTAGACTATAGATTAGATACATTTTCAATGTCTATGTTAATTAAAGAGGAAAGGTGTGAATTCAAGAATGATATTACTGTGGTAAACAATCGCCTATCACAGAGATACAGGAGGCAAAAATGTCTTCAAAATGTAGTCTTATTTAATATATTTGAAACATATTTTGAAATATACTCTTATTATTATCGTCTTCTGAAACAATACCTGGTTTAATAAGTAAAGCCACCGCGACAACTGGAAAGGTCTTAATCCAAAACACAATCAGATACAATTAACATGTAGTTAACATTTTAACTACACCAGCATTAGCACTGTAGCATTTCTTTTACACTGAATATTTCCCATTCTAAATAATCAAAAATGTACTAATGGATGAAAATTAACTGAATTTTACAAACCAAATGATCCCCAAAGACATAAAACACACCAACCCTGCGTTTACACCTGTGCACATACACATGATCATCTCATAAATCACACAGCCACACACATAGTGAATTTACAGGTTCATCTATACCCAAAGTAGTATACACACACACACACACACACACACACACACACACACACACACACACACACACACACACACACACACACACACACACACACACACACATGCGCGGCCACCTAAAGGGACACGTGTCTTCATTGGTAACGAATTGTCTTGCCAGGGCTAAAGCTCGTTCAGTTTAAACCTTTTGGACGACCAATACCGACAGAGTACGAGCACAACACTGACACTGATGCTGTTGAAGCCAATGTTTCTCAGTGTACTCATAATGGAACTGTGCTACACAAGAATCAATGTAGAACTTAACTGCACAATATGTAACATTGACACCAAGCATTTACAAAGGTTACTGCAGTTCAGATTCACACTGGAGAGAGTTGTCTCCATCCTTCTCCCCACACTCAAAGCTCACAGCAGTGGTCAGGTTGAGGACACTGAACCAACACAACAGCGCAACAGTAATAAGTCGATTTTGGTCTGGTAGCTCCTTGAAAAATCTCAGTTGATCCAGTTTTCCTGCCTCCAAGAGTGCAGCACACTGTGAATATGTGCCAATCGGTTTCATATCTGGTGAATCCTTAACACACAGGACTAAAGCAAACACAGAAGTTCACAGAGAGAACATACTGGATTTAGCACTGCTGTCGAAGAAGCCAGTATTTTGACTTGCATGTTTACCTAATAGCTGATGACATGTAGGGCCCTATTTTAATGGTCTGAAGCGCAAGTGAGAAGCGTAAAACAGAAGTAGCTTTGTGTGCGGGGCTCTGCCGCTGTTGCTATTATACCGGCGGATAAATGACTCTTGCGCCCGACGCAAATCTAAAAAGGATTGCCCTGAAGTAGCCTAATTACCCATAGGTGTGGTTTGGGCGTAACGTGCAATAAACCAATGACAAATCACCATTCCATCTCCCATCCCCTTTAAGAGCCATGAGCGCATTTGAACCTGACGAGCTGATATTTCGTATACAGTGTTCCTTCATGCAGCCCCATTAGACAAAATGCTGCAGTTCCGACCTGCCATGGTACGTCAAAATAGCAACACCAACTGTGCTATCTGCTAGTGCACTTAGACTAGGTATTTGTCGGTCAGTTGCGCAACTGCTTTATCGATCTGTAGCACCATGTATCCTTTGCACCGGAACACGCCTCTGCTTTTCGCCGACACGTCTCTTAGGGCGCAAGTTTAGTGGCGCAGGCTTGCTGCGGGGGGAAATCGGCTTTGCGCCGGGTACAAACTAGCAAAGATACATGAGTCGCTGTAGAAAGTCAATTGCGCTGGATGCAAGATAGGGCCCATAGTCATTTTATGATTTGATCACACCAATCTGATAATCATTCTTTATTTGTGTAATGCTTTATTATTGCTTATTTCATTCTTTTGTTACTTTTATTTTGTGCACCATAACATTTATCCAAAACTTGTTAACTTAGTTTACTGATGAAAATGTCCTTAAGATTTTGTCAGATATCTGTCATATATTATACATAAAATGTAGTCATATATTAATGACCCATTAACTAAAATTGCATTTAGTATGGCGGATATAAAATGGTATGCCGTACACAAAATGTAGTCAGGAGGACCCTGTTGATACAGTGTGATGTCGACCAACAAGCCGGGTTCTAATATTGAGCAAGCTATTTCAATGTCAAAACTATGGCACAATATTTTAAAAAGCTTGACTTTAGATGAAGAACCTGTTGGTAATTCATTTAATAACCATGAATAGACAGTAAGGAGGTATTATTCTTTGCTGTTCCTTAGGTTTCTTAAGTTGACTCTGTTCCTGGCTAGATGGTAGAGCTCAACACCATTCCAGAGATGTGTTTTGAGGTTGTCATGTCGAGAGATATTCAAGTCTCACAGTATGTGTACTGAGTTGATCTTTTGTGATAGTAACATCATGATACCTTGTCCCAAAGTGAATTATAAAAAAATGATACAAAAATGTTAATGTCGGGAACGGGTGGGACACCTCATGTTCCTCCTAGGGATGCAGGCCTGGTTGGTTGGCTCCTGATGCCCAGTGGACCCATGTTTCATAGCGCTGTTCCTCCTGGGCTTAGCCCACTAGTAGTTGATGCAGTCCTCGGTTCTCTGTCTCTTCCTCTCCTGTCAGAGCAGCTGATTCCTCTTCATCTGCTCCCTGTCATCTCTGGTAAATCTTTAAATTCACCAGGGCACTGTCATGGCCCATGGCGGCTACAGAACATGTTAGAAAACATGTTCCACCAAACAACATCCTGAGGGATTCAAAGACATGCGTTTCATTGCAGAATAGGCAGAAATGATTGAGAAGGATTGAGGTCTGTAAAGCTCCTGGCCCTGTTTCTCTCTCGTGGAGACCCTGACAATCTTCTTGAGACCGCGCTCCTTGACTATGTCATTCAGCCTGCAAATCTCGTTCAGAGGATTTGTGTTCGGCTTTCTTCACAGGTTTGGCCTCATCTTCCTCGGCTATATCCATCAGAACAACTTTTTTGTTGTTTTTCTGTTGTGGATCAGGGTCCCTCTCTCTCCTCCAGCTTCAGTCATCAAAGCAGTGTTGGTGTCCCTTGAGTGTTTAGGGTGTTTAGATACTCTCCAAACCCATGAAACGTCTATTGTTGTATGGCCGGGCTAAACTTCAATGAAGTTTAAATCAATGAATCAAGTTCAAATCATTGAATAAAAACAAAACAAAAAAACAGTCGAATTCACAGTTTGAAATTGGATCTACAAGACCATGTGCGAGAAAGATGATTTGGCTTATCTTTAACATTAAATAAAAAGACATAGATAAATTAACCTTTTTCTGAATTTCTTGCTCCCTGTCTGACTTTTTTAAGGTGTGTGTGTGTGTGTGTGTGTGTGTGTGTGTGTGTGTGTGTGTGTGTGTGTGTGTGTGTGTGTGTGTGTGTGTGTGGTGTCTGTGTGTGTGTGTGTGTGTGTGTGTGTGTGTGTGTGTGTGTGTGTGTGTGTGTACATGTGTGAGTGTGTGCACGCGTCTGAGCGTGTGTACGTGTTTGAGTGTGTGTAGGTGTGTGTGAGCGTGTACATGATGTGTGTCTTCATAGGCATGTCATGTAGCACTTTTCAACATCAGAATTTTTTGTAGGTCACTGTTGGAATGACCTTTGAACTTACAATGCCATCCATAGTGGCCTCCTTCCCTCTTTCTATGGTAGCTCAGGGTTCCACCGCAACTCCCAGATACCACGCTGCAGCACACATCACTCGATACGCCCTGATTATTGGGTGTTTTATTCATTGATCAGCTGCCTGTTTGAAGTGTGTGTGTGTGTGGGTGTGTGTGTCTGAATGTTTTTGCGTGTTTTTGTGATAAGTGTATTCATATTTTGGTCGTTCCAAAAGGTCAGGCAGTGCTTTGTAAAGTAATTCCAAGGAAGTTTCTGATGCGACCAGCATCAAAGACTCCTAGATCATCTCATTAAACCCTGTGCTCTGATAACAGCCCTATACATCTGGAGGTGTAGGGCTCTCTCTCTCTCTCTCTCTCTCTCTCTCTCTCTCTCTCTCTCTCTCTCTCTCTCTCTCTCTCTCTCTCTCTCTCTCTCTCTCTCTCTCTCTCTCTCTCTCTCTCTCTCTCTCTCTCTCTCTATAATTGTATTATATCAATGCTACACTACTATGCAAATACAAAAGTTTAGGCTATTAAATACAAACATTAAGACAGTCTTCATTTACACTACAACAGACACACCTGTGTCCCTCTGCAGCAATTCCCACACATGCAGAGTACATGCAAAGAAAAATGTGTGTGCGTGTATATGCTTGGGTGTTTCTCCCAAACAAAACTAACGTCCATAATATTCAAAATCCTACACATATGCATGTCTGATCAACACACATACAAAGAGCAGGCATGCATACAGACCATCTCTCTCTCGCTCTCTGGATGAGTTTTAGTGCCCCTTGGCCGAGCCTGTGACCCAGGGAGCATTAAAGGAACAGTCTGTATCGGACTGCCATCATCGCTCAGGTCTGGTATACAGAGGGGAAGAGAGAGAGAGAGATAAGTGACTGGAAAAGCTCCAGTGATAACATAAGATACAACTTTAGTAATCCCCCGTAGGAGAAATTTGTTTGTTGCAGCAGCAGCTAAGCAGCAGTGGAAGGACATAAGATAAAAAATATATTCGTTTTTGAGTTGTTTTCATTAGGACGCATTCAAGAGAATATAATTGAATTACAATAATTCATTATTAAGGTTTGAGATACTACATAAATATATACAATTAGTTGAGTGCTGCATACAGTGCTCAACTACTATTCTTCTTGGGTCTTATTCTTTCTTTCTTTATTATTCTCTACAAACTTTGGGACCCTACTCCTTCCACAAAATGTTCACCTAGGGACTCCATTCCATCCAATATATTTCAGATTGTTCATGTTTGCTTAGAATCCCACGCTTCATTCCATTTTTTATAGGAATAAGAAACGTGATTGAATTCGCTAAGACTGTATTATTATTAAAACTATCTTTAGTACACGTCATGCTACCCAACGTATACTGCCATATGAGAAGCTGACGACTCAAAGGAGTCCGACATTATTAAGCCTTCATTTTGTGAGCTTATTTTTGCATTAACTAGATGTGAAGTTAATAGGTCATTAACTTTTCCAAAGTTACCACACCACACACACACAGCGCGCGCGTCATCGCGCCTGCGCCCCTAATCAGAAACAGCTCGGCTATATAGAGGCGGCGCGTACCACGTCCGGCCCACCGGTAGCGACACACCATAATGCTAGCATGCTTGTCTCCTTCCCCTTTAATCTCCAATACCTTCATGCACCTTAGCCTCACTCCAGATAAGGCAACCAACATTGTCAAAAAGTTGAAATTCAAAATTGTATTCTACCAAATGTATTGAAAACTTGTTCACGGGATTAGAATTTGTTTCTCTTGACTTTTATTTGTTGCCATGACATTTTTCTTTTTTTACAAATGGTGTGCTTGTTTAATTGTTTGCTCCATTTGTAGACCTCTATTTCACCAGACTAGTACAATTTCTTGTAGAGCTGGACGCCCCAGATTGACGCAGTCGTTATGCTTCTTGAACATCTATTGTTAAAATCATTAATTATAAAACTTCAGGCATGAGGAATGACCTCTGACAAGTGCATTAATTACTTAATTGTTTTCAAACTAAACCATGCCTTATTTAAACAATGAGTTGGTTTGCTTTTCACAAATAAGCTTAACGTTTCATCCCAATTTCTTCTTTGTGAGCGTGAATTTTTAGTTTTTTTTTTGTCTTTGGCCTTTTGATTATGCTTTGGCATGTGATTGTATGAATAAAAAATTATATCACATCTGTGATTACAAAAGTCCTTTATCAATTAAAATCGCGACTTGCGGGGGGTTTTCCTTCGACAGGCACTTAATAGCAACCATTAGCGTTATGTTTCATTTCTCGTCATCATTATTTTTCTAAATACCTCAATGCAACCCCAACTCATGGCTCAACCCCAACCTCTGTGTCTAAGACGGACATTTAGCTACGACCCGCCCGCCGCCTCCTCACTCTCGCGCTCGGACTAACCTACCTCCAACTTGAAGTCTTTTTCCTCTCCTTTCTGGGCATCGTCATTCCATCCTCCCTTCCTCAGTCATCGTACCGCCATCGCTATGACGACTAGCAAACGTCGTTCGACAAGCTCATCTACTACCCGATCCGCGCTCCTCAGCTAGATAGCCTCTTCATCCCCGGTTTCTTGGGAACCCGTGTGGAATCGAGCTCCCTGCGTTCTCAGGAACCGCCGAGAGCAGGTTCGTCCATCTATCTTCCGAAAAGACTCAAGACTCAGTAGTCCTTGTTTCAAGAGTCCAACCTTCGGAGCTTCTGCATAGGCCACCCTCCACCCATCTGGCCACCCATTGCTACACTGTATTTGTTGTGCTTGCATCTGTTTATAGTACTTAACGTGTTAGCAACTGCATAGCTAGCTTGCTATAATTGCTGTAACACGGGGCAATTGGTGTTAGCCTATTGATTGATGTACTTGCACTCAGGTTCTATGAACATCCTTGACGTTTACCGATGCGATATATTTGTTGCATACTTCTTCTTATGACAAATGTACTTATTGTAAGTCGCTTTGGATAAACGTCTGCTAAATGCCCTAATGTAAAGTAAATGTAACGATGGTTTTTGTACGGTCCCCCTGCGGTCCATCCTCCTCCTTTGTATTGTTTTCTTATTTGAATTCTGCTTTCTTCTCTATTCGTCTCTCTCTCTAAACCAGCCTCTTTTCCTCTACTTCTTTCTTTCTCTCTGTTCATTTTTGCTTGCCATCCAGTCTCGGCAATTCTATTTCTTCTCGTACTTTCATCTCAACAGCCTTTTTTTTTGTCTTCGTATTCAGCTGCTTCCTTTGGTATCTGCTCCTTCTCTCACTCTCTCTTCCTCATTCACTGTCTTTCTCATTCTCTCTCTCTCTCCCTTTCTCTCTCTCTCTCCCTCTCTCCCTCTCTCTCTCTCTCTCTCTCTCTCCTCTCTCTCTCTCTCTCTCTCTCTCTCTCTCTCTCTCTCTCTCTCTCTCTCTCTCTCTCTCTCTCTCTCTCTCTCTCTTCCTGCCCTGACTCTCTTTTTCTATTCTCCTGCCTACATTTATCCTCCTTCCTCTTCTACTACATTCCATTCAATTTTCTCCCCCTTCTCCCTCCCCTCCTTACCTAGGACTTTCCCTCCATCTTTTCTCGTCTTGTCGATACACAACTCTGCAGACTTTGAGTCTAAGCTGGGGACACCAGGAGGACGTCTTGTTGCTTATAATTCACTTTAAATCTCCCATTCAGTCCGTAGCTCATGACAAGCTTTGGTAATTCTCTCTCTCTCTGTTCCTTCATTTTAGTAGCCATGTTCCCTTCATCAAGCTCAAAGTAAACAGTAAATAGATGTGCCTCGCTCTGTCCACCAAACTTTATTGTTGGCTCTTCTACTTTAGCCTATCTCGGTGCATTTGGGAGGTGGGACGAGTCCAGAAGTGAACATAAAAAAAAAAAAATAGAAGGGGGTGGGAGAGAGAGGGAGGATGGAGGGACTGCGAGAAGGGGGACTTGATAGAGGGCACGAGGAGGGGAGGGAGATTGCAAGGCAGGAAGTAATGTCATTGATCTGAACCTGTTCGCGATGATTTGACGCGAGAGTCTTTGTGCCGCGCGGCTTTCTCTACATCTTCTGTGTCTACCTCTCATTTAGTCACTGAACATACCCCCGCACACACACCCTAGACCACACACACTACATCATCCACACACACACGCACACACACACACAAACACCACACACAACACACACATCACCACACACACACACACACACACACACACAACACATTCCCTCGAGT
>OLKM01004949.1:0-19194 GCA_900291075.1 Melanogrammus aeglefinus | reverse complement strand
TTATGTGAAAGTAGGCCCTTAGTTATGCGTGGGGCTCTATTTGTTAAGGGTATATAGAGGGAAATGACGGGTAGGGTCAGGGTTGTGCAGTGATCCCTCGTTAGGGAGGTGTTAATCTGTCGGGGCTCAGATTAAGTTGATTAATGACGGCTCTAATCAGCAAAGCTTTTCACCTTATTTCACTTCACATTTCTGTTTTTTTTCAAACATCTGGAAAACCAGACTGGAGGCAGTATCTGTTTAAAAGGCTCTCGCCCCCAGTTCCCGGTGGATTACCTCGATGCCAAAGTACTGGTGACCTTCCCGAGGAGGGCGTCCACGTACTCCAACACCAGCTCCCCGCCTCGGCCAGCCAGGTCGTATCTCAGGTAGAGTCGGAGCAAGGAGGCCGCGTCCCACCCTGGAGAAAAAACAACGCGGACAATCAAAGTAAACGTTATATGGCATCCATAACTAACGAAACGCATTGCTTCTGCCCACCGTCATGCCCACATAAAAAACAACCGTTAAATTTAATAAAACATGGCATCTGCGTCTCGTTACAGGCTTTTTACTGACGTAATACATTTACACTTTAAGTTAAACATTAAGCACACAGACATAGAATTAAACAAGATGCCTCGAATTTCTTTTCTTTACCTTGTAAGCGTTGATCAGCCAAATCGGGCAGCGGGCAGCGTGGACCAGCAGCTTGTTGATGACGTCCCGGTGGTGCTGGGCACTGGGGGAGGCGTGCCTCTCCAGGTAGGACGCCAGGAGCCGCCAGGCCTCGTCTGTGGCGCTGCGGACCAGAGGGAACGCGGTCAACACCGGCGGGCACCGTGTGTACTGCTGCTCGGTAGCAAAGCATTTCTCCACATGGTATCGAAACCAAACTTTCCGACTTTACGTGGGTAAAAACACCCGAGCGATGTCGGCAAAGAACAATCATCTCCTCGCAATTTTTTGTGTTTGAGGAGTACTGGGATTGGGTGCCAGCGAGTTTGAGCCGACCCACAGTGAGTCAGCGTGGGTTGGCTGAAGAGAGGAGCGTGCCAACCTAGATTCCTTGGTGTTGATGATGGTGGAGAGTTGGTTGGCCGCCAGCCAGCCCCACGCTTCGTTCTGGCTGTCCTCGCCACCGTACTGCAGCTTGATGCATCTGGACAAAACAAACACAAACAGCCCGTTAAACGGCCTGACGTTGGACCTTTCTGGACCGACGCTGGGAGGCCTAATGAGCCAAAACCACCAATTACAGCCAGACGAACTGCCCTGACGTCAACGTGCGGTTCCGCACGCAGTCCAGCAAACCCAGTCCAGCTCTCCCAAGAATTTCCAGTACATTTGTGTAGCTTTTTCATCCCAGTAACGGTCCTCACGCACTTCATCACAGTGAGTCAGTGACAACTTCATACAGGCCAGGAAAAACTTGGAACATCCCCAAAGTAAGAAGGTTGAAGATAGAACAGGGGTGGCACATTTCAGAACTACAGTAGTCCTCATTCGCGTTTATATAACAAGGGTACAGTGCAGAGTAATACAAGCATCACAGAGGGAGGAGCACCTTACTTTGGAAGGGCCAAAGCCTCCGAAGATGGGCCGTGAGGGAGAGTTTTGAAGTCTGCGCAGAGTGACAGCGCCCGAGGTCCAAACAGGCCTGCTTTGACCAGGCAGAGCTACCATCTCCACTGCAGACGCGCTTCCTACACACCCGGCAGAGAGACACAAGGTTTACGCATACGTCATTGAGCTAGTTCACCACATCTCAACTGGAAGGGCAAATTTGCGCTAAAATAAAAAAATCTCCAAAAAAATTTCTAACCAAAACCAATTATCGATTTTAAAATCGATTATTTTTCTATACGAGAAATTTATATATTTTTTAAGTTTGGATTTTATTTTGAAGAATAGCAACATGACACAAACAAACAGCAAAATATAATAACATATAAATGTGTGTGCTGCAGCTTTTGGTTAACAGACTTCAGGCAAACTCTACACACACTTTTCTTCCAGCTGCATGCTGAATTCTTATGTGCCTTATTTTCTTCAAACAAAAAAATAAATATATCTTAAAACAAAACATCCGTGAAACCATCAATGGAATTACGGATTAAAAACGTATTATTGCCGCAGCTCAACTGGAAGGCCTGGATCTAGGACTTAATCCACACACACACACACACACACACACACACACACACACACACCACACAACGGTACCTGCGATGCCGGCGGAAGGCGGGTGTGCTGGGCCAGTGTGAGGCGCTGCGGGGCCAGGTGTACTCCTTCTCCATCCTTCAGCTCCAGGATGTCACCTGCCGCTTCATCTGGGGGGGGGGGGGGGGGGGGGTTTGATCCAATCAGAGAACAGCTCCCCATCCCATCGTAACCGTTCTCACACGGTGAACCCCTACAGGCCTATTTCTAATTCAGATCCGTCACAGGCTTCAAGAGGCAGAGAAACAAAACAACCACATCCGTCAGCCGAGCGGGGAGGACCTGGACTAACCTGGCTCCGCGGCAAACTCCCCGTCGTACGTCCTCTTGGGGGACGCGCCGGGCCGCTCGCACTGCAGGAGCACAGACAAGAGCGCCGCTTACTAAACACGGACACAGCTCACCGACACACCTGGATGTTTAACAATCGTTCGCCGGAGGCCGAGGGAATAAGCCACGCTGAGCCAGGCTACTCCCCACTATTCACGGAGCCTGCGGGGAATAATTGTTTTCGTATATACTACACGTGTACACGTATAGCACTCAAAAATAAACAAGATAAAGAACTTTATTAGCGTGATGAGACTTTATGACGTCGGGATATTGCCCAATATCCCCGAGACAGCGAATCAATCCAAATTGCTCCCATCCTTGGAGGGTCACGTGTAGGGGATGGGGATTGATAAGAATTTTTGCGGATTTCCGATTCTCCATATTTCGATATTCTGGCTAAACGATTCGGTTCTTTTTCGAGTTCTCTTATCCGATTCTCATTTGGAAAAAAGGAGAACAAACAGGTCAAATTAGAATCAACTTAGTTCAGTTAGAAGTAACATGATGACTTTACAAACTGTCTTGAGGTATAATAATAATAAAATAATATTTTCTTGTATGTAGAAATTAACAACAAATCATACAAGATAAGTTATTTTTGTGGCAAATTACAAGAAATGGCCAGTAACATCCAGTAACATTTTTCTAAATAGCCAGTGACGAATTTCAGTCAAACTCAATGGAATGTGCATTATTTACATCTGTGACGTATTAACAAATTCTTCTGCAGAAAATGAGCATGTCTCTGGTTTTCAGGCAGAATGCGCTGATCTCTCGGGACATGCTAACGTTGCTGCTGCTGCTGGGTTGAGAATCACTCCGGAGCATATCGAAAACGCGACATTCATTCAAAGTTTATCGCATGCTGTGTTGCGCAAATGTTTCTGCATATTGGTAGTGTATTTCCTCTCCCGTTGATGAAATATTCCACTTTGCAAAATACTGCAAGTTCCCTGGTTGTCACCCCTTTCTCGTGAAATGTAACCACACTTTCGAGCGTTTGTACCGCTTGGGTGTCATGTTGCCGGCTGCACTGCACTGGACGTCGCTACGCACGTTGCGTACCCATCTTGTGCAAGCTACGCAACGTGCGTGGTGACGTCATTCGCGCCCGCTCGGAATCGATAAGGGAATCGTTTGCAAAACTGGCAAACGATTCCAAGGAATCAAAACAGTCGGAACCGGTTCTCAACAAGAACCGGTTTTCGTTACCCATCCCTAGTCACGTGTGCCATGCACTGAGGACGTGTCGCCTACCTCCGCCGCACTGCTGGGCTGGACGATCCAGGCGTACTTGGGCCTGATGAGGCGCAGGCAGTTGAGGGCGGCCAGGTAGCAGTTGACCTGCTTCTGCAGCCCCCGCTGGGTCCGCACCTCCCGGCCCAGGCGCATGCCGTACTCGAACATCACCGTCCCCGCTGACAACACACACATGGTTCGTGATTAGTATGTACTGAGGAAAAGAAACGGGGGGGGGTAGGGGTTTGAACCCCAGCGTTGACCTCGGTGGGTGGAGGCGGGCGGAGGAGCACCTTTGCGGTAGTTGTGTCGGTGGATGTGAAAGGCGTACAGCAGCTCGTAGTAGTTGTGGGCCAGGAGGTCCACGGCCCTCGCCCGGGACTCGATGATGCTCACCACCTGGGGGAGCGCGTCACACAGGTCACGGTATAATACGCCACTCGGTGGGGCTGTGCGGAACTAGGGATCGACCGGATACCGATCTTTTTGGGGCCGATGCCGATGACCGATACCCTGAGACCGATTTCCTTGAGCCGATATTTGGAGCCGACACTGCTTTAACTCCCTCAATTTACATCTTAAAAATTACACAATGATGATAGCAAATGTTAAAAGTCTCAATTTAAAAAAAAGGAACATTTATTGAACCGTCTGTAAATCACGCAGAGAAAAAAGATAAAAAAAATAAATAAAAATCTGCGGAAAAAAATCTGTCCGATGCCGACACACGTAGGAAACACAAATATCGATAAATACCAATATACCGGTCGGTCTCTATGAGGAATATAACAACAGGACATGGTGGCGGGGTTCTGGACTCACTTCATCATGCAGGCCGACGTAGGAGAACTGGACCAGGTCCTGGAGCTGGGAACGCTCACAGAGAACCACCACCAGCTGACGGAGACAGTCCAGCCTCCTGCCGGGACACGACCACACCAGAGGACCGCTTAGAGCGCGCACACACACACACACACACACACACACACACACACACACACACACACACACACACACACACCACACACACACACACACCACACACACACACACACACACACACAACACACACACCACACACACACACACCACACACACTTTACCTGCCGGCGTCAGGGTTCTGTGTGAGCGCTTCGTAGGCCTGGCTGTTGTGGCTCAGGTCCAGGTGGTGTTTGAAGATGCGCGTCCGCAGCGCCGCCTGCAGGCCACCAGGGGAACAACATCAGTCACAACAACAACGAAGAAGATGACGCCTGCAACTTCCTTATTAAAACACAAAAAGGAAACATGAACCCCTGAGCTCGAGCAGAGGGCTGAAAGTAAAATGAAAAGGCACCCAATTGCCTACCTCACTCCTGACGTCAGTGCCGGCCTCCGTTATGGCCAGGGTGGCCATGTGGATGACCAGCTCGGGAAGACCCACATCCTCCAACAACCGAAGCACCTGCCCAAAGAAAACGAGAGGAACGGTAAAGTGCACGTCAAAATCAAAGTGCGTGAATAGTGACAGGAACGATACGATTAGTCACATGTACCCGGACAACAATCACGATGAATCATTTTCACACCGAGCTCATGGGCTCAGCCCGCGGCCTAGACCAAGTGTGTCTGTGACCTGCGACCCGTATGTAAACGGTGACTCAATTTCCGATCAATCCGATCAATTTTGAATCGCGATTTAAGCTTCAAACGATCACAAAACGAATATAGTCGAGTTGAAACAATTTTTTTTTTTCATTTAATGTTTTATAGAAAGTGCAGAACAGCTGGATACATATCTCTACAATATTTTAAGATTTGAACATTTTCTATTTCACCATTTTTTTTAAGCCGATATTTCTCAGTTAAGTTCTCAGTTACAAAGTGTTTCTTGGTAGACGCGCTGAACGAAAACACTGTGCTTTCAAACTCAATAATAACCGTTTGAATAATCGTGATTTCCGTATTGACCAAAGTAGTCGTTGCTTGCGACGTCTCCCAGAGCAGCCCCACCTTGTTGTAGTACTGCAGTCTGGGGCTGGTGGCGGCGGCCTCCTCCTCGTCCGTGCCCGTCAGTCGCACCAGAAACTCCTCCTTCTCCACCTCACTGGCCGCCTCTTGGAAGCACGCGAGAGCCTGGAGGACCGACCGGCAACACACTGAGTCATCCAGCTCAGCTTTTTAATAATAATAACAATAATACATTTCATTTATAGTGCCCTTTTCATCCAAAGATCTCAAAGGGCTACAGGTTAAACGCAAAAATAAAAAGGGGGTTTAAACATTTGAGAGTGGAAGCCAAAAGGTGCAACCTATTTTTATCCTATTTTACCTTTTTACTTATATACTATTATAATATTATTAAGTGACTATGCTGTGTTCAATCTGCTAAGCAAATTTTAGTATTTAAAAAGTTAAAAGTTGAATGTACTATTATTATTGCATCATTATTTTGAATGTATTACTATTATTATTGACGGTGTTGACACCTTTTTCAACACAGCCGAAATGGGCAGCTGTCCTATCGGTGTGTGAGTGGTTGCTGCGGTCCGTGTTTGCCCACCTTCTGGCCCTCCCCGTTGGCCAGGTAACACTGTCCCAGCATGAAGCGACAGGAGCCCACATTCGTCTGGCACCAGGGTCCAATCAGCCTCACGTACTCCTGACGGAGGAAACGCAACGCGACACGGGAGATGCAGGAGTTAAAAGGACCTGGCATGTGGGCTTTACGAGCCACTACGCAAATAATGGATTTATCATAAACATTCAATTAAAAATGATTAAAACTGCTAGGTCATTTCTTGTCAATACCCTTTTTGAAGGGTAAGTTAGTTGATATAATATGTATCGGGTGTAGAGTGAGTAGACCCACCTGTAGCTGGGTATACTGGCAGTTAGCCATCAGACATTCTGGGAACCTGAAGCTAGGGTTACTGGGCCAACTGGGAGATTCTTGTAAAGGATTAACCATCAATCAATTACATGCGTGTCCTAATCGCAGGGCTTAAAAGCAAAGAGAAGTACTGTGCATGAAATTGAAACGTTTTGGGGGGCGATGGGTATATTATGGAGACTGCGGCATGTCATAGTGGACAGCCTTAATTGATAAATACATGGACTGGATTACAACAGCAGTCCAATCCCTCCAGCGTAGAGGAAAAGGACGAAATAGCAGAGAGATTACTTTAAATGAAAAAAGTAACTTTAAATGAAGGATACAGGAGCTGGGCCAGCAAGTGGACCACGTTGGAGACCATATGGGGCCAGTGGAGTAAGGCGCTGCTGGGGCCGGCGCTCGGTTGCTGGCCGTAGATCTGGGAGATGATGGTCTTCCTGGCCGCCGTCTGGTAGAAGAGCTCCACCACCGTCTGGGGACTCAACACTGAACGGAGGGGGGGAGACAGAGGGGGAGACAGACGGAGGGGGAGAGACGAAGAGAGGGGGTGTTTTTATACCGAGGAACAAAACGACGTTCAACACAAAGTGGAAAAAAATTAAGACTGGGTACCCCCCCGCCCGTTCTGCCGGCGATTAGAGTTCGCCCTGCGGAAGGGTCTCTAGAAGAGCGACATTTCTTTCTGCTTCCGATACGCATTTTCCGGGAACCAATCACCAAGCTGGATTTTCCCCCTGGCGCTCTATTGGCTGGTTTAACCCAATGACGACAGGGAAGCGACGGCAAGCAGCCAATTGCGTACAGAGTAGTTTGAACTAGGCCCGTTGGTCACGCCTCTTGTGCAGACCAACGTGCACCCTAAGGTCGAGCTTGGTCCGGCGATAGCCAGGCTAGGGACAAACGGGACTATCGAGAAACAATTCACTGACCTGATCTGTTGCTGCTCAGAGCGGGGGTGTCGGACAGTTCCAGAACAGAGAGGTGCTGCAGGTTTGCGTCGCTGGAAGGAACACAGAAGGACAAAAAGGTCACACATCCAGACCACTGCACCCGATATGGAGTGTGTGTCGAAACTGGATCTAGAGACCCAGTGATCAATGCATGCAGCTTTTCATTCTGACCAACCAATCAGTGAAAATAGAGCAGACTCAGCCGAGCTCAATCCTCAACTGTACAAAACGGGGACGAATTTTGTGTAATTAATAATCGTCCACAAATGTGGAAGAAAATTGTAAGAAAAATATTCATAATTATTTGGTTGGCAGCGATCAAGCCAGGGCCAATAGGCATGTCCTTTTTAAGTGTTCTCATTGGCTTCCAGACGCCTTTCCTCGTAGATTGTGCCAGACTTTACAGACTACGTTGTGTGGGCGAACATTTCAGGACTCGAATCACGCTGGACCGCGTCGAGGCCTTGGTGTAGGCGCCTCGATCGAGGCCAGGGGCGTCTGTGCTCGTGGGCGCGGGGTCCTACATGATGTCCAGGGGGACGGAGGTGGCCAGGCTCTGGCTGGTGTTCTTGAGCAGGTGGTAGGACGACAGCAGGTGGGAGCTGCGGGGGATGAGGTCCTGCTGCAGCTGGAGCAGCTGAGCCCCGCCGCCCAGGAAAACCTGGAACACACACGGAAAACAGATATCAGGGGTGCTAAACATTAACCGCCTGAATCGTCCAATAGTATCTGTCTGCGTCCTGCAAGACGGAGGCGTAACTTGCACTAGGAGGCGTAACTTGTTCTTTTCTAAATCGCGGTCCACGCGAGATCTTTCTCTTTTCGCGGTAAACAAAAAGCGTTGTAAATCCCGGTTCACACGAGATCTTCATTGAAGTCGGGTCTTCCGATATTCATGACGGTAAGTAAATTTACCAGTCATTTATTACCAGCCATTTATGTACCCGCGCAGCGCACCACTGCTACATACAGATCACTTCCGCGATTTAGAAAAGTACTAGACACGCCTCCGACTACAAGTTACGCCTCCGTCTTGCAGGACGCAGACGGACCCAACTCGAATCGTGACCAATAATGAATTAATTAATATATATATATTGAAATAAATACATCAAATAATTCCTCATTATTTATGTAAAAATGAAGGGCATGCCTCATTCAATTAACCAATTAACCATCATAGGTTTTTCTATTCAGACATTAAAACGTTATTTGTAAACTTCTGTGCCTTTACCTTTAAATCAGTGAGGTTGTCAGTTACAGAGTGTCAGTCAGTGTGCGTGTACATTTCAATGTTTGCTAGTTGCCATGGCCGCATGCATGTAGAGCTCACGTTGTGGCCGAGGCGCAGGTAGAGCTTCTGCAGGACGAGCAGGTCCCTGCAGAACAGCGCCCTGGTCATGGCCATCTGACACACGGCCTGGCACGCCACCATGACGGCCGCGGTGCTGCCGTACAGCTGGGACAGGCCCAGGCGCACCGGCAGACTCTGGCCTGAGCACACAGTCACAGCCCTCAGACGTCACAGCATAGGTTTCGTTTGTAGAACATTCAAATCATTTTCGTTTTATTTGGTTACCATTTTTGCATGCCAAATTATCTTCATGTTGATAAATGTCCCAGTTATAAACCAGAGCAAGCAAATGTATGATTCCTTTCCACACACTTTGGTAGTACACGCTGTGCCATTTGATTCAGGTAACAATAATTGACCGAACTCTAAAGGTTGCAACGATCTTTATACAAAAGCAGCCCAATGCAACGGTAAGAGGCAGTGAAGTGCTCCACAATATAGAGCCAAAATGTATGACGCTTTATGAAGGTATAACAGGCTAGGTGTTGTGTTTGGAGAGGACATAAGACGTGTCAATAGTTGTTGCAATTTTTAGCATTACAAGCGTGGTAACAAGTACCAGTGTTTCCCCCAACACTGTATGGTTAAGGCCTTAACCACCAATGTATTGAAAATAAATAAATAAATAAATAAATAAATAAATAAATATATATATATATATATATATCATTTCTGTTTTTTAATATTCTTTAAATTAGTATGTTTTAACAGAGTACAAAACTCTCGTAGGGGAAAGAAAACATACTACCATCAGGCACGAAAAATAAAGATAAATAATTGGTAATACTGTTCACAACAGTAGTCGTGCCATAAAGGTTTTTGCCCGGGCCCCTACCTGGTGCCAGGGGCCCCTCCCTCCCGAGCTCTGCGTCTGACTCCAGGTCCATCTCTCGGAGGAGGACCATCATGGCCGCCACGGGGTTTCTAATGTCCTGGAGCTTGTCCTGGATGTCCTGGATGACGTTGTCGCTGCGGAGACGAGGGGCAACACATCGTTAGCTTTAAGATGGAGAACCGGAGCGCCTGAACGTGCTCGCACAGAAACGCTTTCAGGATTTGTTTGTCGTTCTTCACGCAGAGGCAGTCCAACACTGTAAAACGCCTTTTAAATTGAATCGCAATACGCTGAGGACAGGCGTGTCACGTCAAGGCTTCATCAGCAGTTGTCCAGGTCATCATAGCAGCCAATAAGAAGTCATACATGCAACAGCGTTAGGTTTAATCTAGAGACGCTTATCGTCTTCTGCTAACCAAATTGTGCGACGACCCGAGTGGGGTTGGGTTCTCCATCGACGTCTCGTTAAAACATGACTTCTTGAAACATCTTTTCACAGTCAACTTCCAAGAACCACAGCAAACTGTTAAGAGGATGAGTCACTACGCACGGACCCCTCATTGGCCGGTCTGCTCTTAAAAATCATCTGGATGTCAGGGTCTTGACCAGTGATGGTCCGGCATGTTCTTAGAGATCAAGTTGATGTCAGTGTACTGGACAGTGATTGGCCAGCACGTTCCTATAGATCATGTTGACGTCAGTGTACTGACCAGTGATTGGCCAGCACGTTCCTATAGATCATGTTGACGTCAGTGTACTGACCAGTGATTGGCCAGCATGTTCTTATACATCCTGTTGACGCCAGTGTACTGACCTGTCATTGGCCAGCATGTTCTCCAGGACGAGCTCCGCCGCCCGCTCTGGGTGATTGCAGTTGATCCAGAGCCTTCTCCATCTCGTACGCCATGTCGCCCGACACAGAGTCGCTCACCAGGCGCAGACATTGGACCAGCTGGAGCACGTCCCGCCCCACCTCTGGGTCTGGGTGGGGAGCCAGCACCACATACGCATTAAAAGGCATACAACACTTCACTCAACACTGTGTGTGTGTGTGTGTGTGTGTGTGTGTGTGTGTGTGTGTGTGTGTGTGTGTGTGTGTGTGTGTGTGTGTGTGTGTGTGTGTGTGTGTGTGTGTGTGTGTGTGTTTTGCCTAGACAAGTTATTCTTTAGAATTGGTTTCAGAGTGGAGGTGATGCCATGTGTTTTATGCGTGTCTATCTAAAATCTTTGTGCACGTGTCGCCGATGCTCTCCGTGTGCCCCAACCAAATTCCTCTCGTGAGAGAGACAATTAAATACTTACTAACTCATTCGTCATGATTCAGACTCAAATTCCAACAACAAAAGTATGACTACAAACATGGTTACCGTCCGTTATGGCCGTCTCCTCTTCTGAGAACAGGTACTCGTCACAGCTCAGGTAGAGGTGATCCACGGCAAAACAGGGCAGAAGGTAGGACACGAAACCCTGCAACGCAATTCAGCGGCGCTGTCAACACCAAAATGGTACCGCCTACGTAATCCGCGTTCGAAACATTAAGTCATCGTTCGACGCGATTGTCCGTTGCCAGGCAGGTTTCAAAAAACAGTCTGGCTTATGTTGCCAAAGACGAAATAACATAAACCAGATAACACTTGTTATTGCTTTATATATTTGTATTGTATTTAGCTAGTAAACTGAGTTTTTAAAGTGTATCATAGTCCAGATAGCTTGTGTTAATACACAGTTTACTAGCTAAATGCGATTAAACAATTGAATACAATACAAATATAAAGTTAGCAACGCTAATAAATGTCATTTGTAAAATAAAACAAAAATGACACAACGATGATAACAAATGTTACAAGTCTTAATTTAAAAAAGGAACAAAACGCAACTATCGGCCGATCACTAAAGCACACCCTTTCGTGTAATACCGCTTAATTGAACAGTCCCAATTACAACAGACATGGCACGAGTGAGTGGGTGAGTGAGTGGGTGGGTGGGTGAGTGAGTGAGTGAGTGAGTGAGTGAGTGAGTGAGTGAGTGAGTGAGTGAGTGAGTGAGTGAGTGAGTGAGTGAGTGAGTGAGTGAGTGAGTGAGTGAGTGAGTGAGTGAGTGAGTGAGTGAGTGAGTGAGTGAGTGAGTGGGTGAGTGGGTGTACCTTCTTGAGCAGGCAGACCATGGAGGTGTGAGGGCTGACTGTAAGGCCCAGAGGCAGGGCCAGGGCCTCCTGGTACTGCAGGCAGCAGGCGTAAAACTTGGACCAGAACTCCACCTGCAGCTGGCGGTACTCCTCCTGGCAGAACTCAAACTCTGTCACGCTGCTCTGAAGCTGGGAGGGGGAAGGGGGGGGGTGTGTGTGAGCTGCAGTTTCATACCTTCTGCTTTTTCCTAGTTGATCGATGTATATTTGACAGGTACAAGAGTGGATAGGGACTAAAGTTACCTCATTCTCCACTGCCAGCGTGACCTCCCTCTTCAGTGCTTCCCAGGGGAGGTCCACGCTCCTCTCTGAACCTCTCCTGTAGATCTGAGACGCACACATTTAGCCGGAATCAAAAGCAGTAGAGACAAGGTATCTGCAGGTTTCAGCAAGTCAAATTCAAGACTTTTTAATACCACCTTGAATGAAATTTAAGACCTAAAACACGCGATGGTGGGGGGGGGGGGATCCCGCTGTATTAGAACCAAAGCATAGCATGGGTGTCACTCAATGAGAATCATTCACCTACCCATTGTCGCAGACTAGCTAGCAAGCACGCAGGTAATCGTTTATAAATGCAGCTAGCAACAAAGAAGCCTCGCTACATGTCCTTCCTGAAAAGTCTCACGACAAAAAAAAAAAATAGTCCTGCCCCGACAAATTTAAGACCTTGAGTTACAGTACCGGTATTTAAGACCAGGATATGACATTTGTAACGAATTTAAGACTTTTCAAGGCCTTAAATTCAGAAACATGAATTTAAGACTTTTTAAGGATGCGCGGACACCCAGTAGAGAAAGCGTTTCCTCATTTCAGCAGCCGCTCATTCAATGGGGTCATATCGAGGCAGCCATAGCCGCCGTTTATGCAGAAATCGATGATATCAACGCAATAAAACATGGATGTAAATGTGCACTGATGGATTTTAGCAGGAAAAGACAAGAGGCGTGTTCCCTCGCTGTTCCGCAGACTGGATTAGCTCCATTGGTGACATTAAGGAAGTCTGAATAGGGAAAGGGTATACTTTAAGGAATGGCTTCGAATTAACCTCTAATGACAGAAGACTGGTCTGTCTTGAGGAAGGGACAGAAAAGACCCAACGAGAGACTGGTAGAACCAGGCCAACAGATGAAGCTCACCTGCAGAGCTTTGACTATGGCTGAGGCTGTGAAGCGCAGAGGAGAGAAGAGGACATCCAGGTAGGTCTCCTATGGAAAAATACAATACATAAGTCTGGGCAACCTCAAAATCACAAGAAAAAAAAAAAAAAGATTTGACCATAGGAACTGGAGTCAAGCATTAAAAACAAAATAAAAAGTGCCGCCCAACAAAATTATGCAGGAATAAATTTTTTGGTTAACTTTATTGTAAGTTATACTTATTTATGTAGCAGTCATTTTAGCTGAAATCAAATAAACTGTAATCACGCATTATAACTCAAAACCTAAACATCGGGCCACCCAAAAAATGTCCTGCGTTACATTCGTCTTTCCGACATCGTCTGCCTGACATAATATTAAGTGTACATGCCGTCTAGAAGTTATTTCATGTAATCATCGTAAATGCTAAGCGTGGTTCCGAGTGGGGAGGGAACACTGCTGAACCATTCACCACCGTCTTACCCGGGGGTCCTGGTCGGCTCCGATTTGGACTTCTTCCTCTGGGGGGGGCTGGACAAAGACCTTGTTCCACTGGCCGGCTGTGTTACTGGTGGAAAGATGAAAGCAAGCGACCATCAGAGACGATGAGAGCCAAGCCCACTTCCACGACACAACATTTTCGAATCATCAGGTGAGACAAGTGAGGAGCATAATTATTGGCCCTTTGTTTTGGAATTAGTGGATCATATGACAGGAAATAAGCCGCCACGGTGAACAGGTACGACCTTAGGAAAAGGCTACTTACTGCTCGTAGTCGATGTATTTGACTATGGTGTTGTTGGAATCATCCACCCAGACACCCCAGATATCTGTCGACGTGAGTGCAAAGTCCACCAGGGTCTCCTGTAGGGAGAGAGAGGCGTCAGGGGTTTAGTGGTTGCTGTAAATATTCAGGACGGATTGAAATGCAGCAAGGCAGAGAGAAAAAAGTCCCAGCAATGAAACCCTTTTTAACGTATGCATTAACAGCCAGGTCCAATAACGGCTATCGATCAGTGATTGCTGATCACCTATCAGTAAAGAACATGTGTTGTAGAGAAATACTTTTCAGACTGGATTTAGGCTTCTGTTAAATCAAACGTCGAGAATATAGATGAAGTCCATCTTTTACCGCTCCTATTAAGAAGCTGATGCTAAATGTGTTGTCTCGATGCGTGTGTATTTGATCAAATGTCCCCGCCCAAACAGAGGCACAGCAGCATTCACACGATCATGAAGAGACCTGCGTGGAGAACAGCGAGGAGACGTGGTCCATGCTGTAGCGGTTGTTGTCGGTGGCGATCAGCTGGAGCACGGTGAACTGCCCGCTCTGAGGGGCGGCCAGGTACACGGCCAGACACAGGCCTGTGGTGGAGGAGAAGGACACCCGCAGCCGGTGGCCCTGGCCCGCCGCCCGTCGCCCGCCTTTACATGCTGGGATGTACTCCAGCATGTCGGTCTCCATCAGGCAGGACTGCTCCTGTAAGCCGAGGCAGGGCAGAGGTTAGCAGGGCTGCTCGATTATGAAAAAAATGAATATATCGTAGTTACAATTATTTCGGTAAATGTTGAAATCACGATTGTTCAAACGCTTATTTTTGAGTTTGAAAACATGATGTATTTATTCAGCGTTTGTCTCCGAAAAAACGCATTTGTAAATGAGGACTTTGAATTTTCGTCTTAAAAAATAAAATACACATTGAAAGGTGCTTGCACACCGCCGCGCGGCCGGAGGGGTCAGCGCGGCGGTGTGAAGGGCCAGACGTTTCCAAAAGCGTCTGCTGCTGCCGCCGAAGGTTTCAACACGGGGAAACCTGAGCATTAGGGCAAAATCTGTGCGCGTTCACGTGGGCGGCAACCGCTTCCTGGTCGACAGCCGCTTTTGTAACCGCCTCCCCTCTGCCGCCCTTCCCTCGTTGAAATGAGCGAGGGCGGCGAGTTGCCACGCGGCGGTGTGAAAGCAGCTTTAATGGTCAAAAAGAAAATGTTCAATTCTAAAATTATGTACGGATATGTATCCAGCTGTTCAAAAGAGTACAACACAATTTCAACTTGATTACATTCGTTTTGTGAACGTTTGGCGTCAATCTCGAACGCGACCAAAACTCGATTAATCGCCCAGCCCGAGGGGTAAACCACGTCCGACCGCGGGCCGGAGAAAGGCAGGGGGGAGGGGAGGGAAGGGGGAACGGACTTACCTTCAGGGACCACATGCGGAGCTTATGATCCTGGCAGAGGGCAAAGAGGAAGGAGTCGTCCTCCAGCTCCCGGACGGCCAGGCAGAGGGCCAGCTCACCGGGGACCTGCTCCCCGCGGATGGCTGTGGGCATCCAGCCGGCCAGCCTCTGCATCACTGTGCTCCTCTTCAGCTCCACCACCGTCATGTCCCCTGCAACCAGGACACACACACACACACACACTCATCAGGGGGCTGGGAATCGACCCTCATTGAACCGCCGGCACCCTGGTGCAGCCGTGCACCTGAAACCCCCCCCCCCCTGCCCCTGTCCCCAGGCGCTGCACTGCTGCTGGCCACTGCGAGTGTCGGACCATATGTTCCGAAACGAGCACCCCAAGGCCACTAGTGTGCCAAGAGGCAAAAAGTGATGATGATGACCCTTCCCGCTACGACTCTTGACAGGCGCCGTCAAATCCACACGGGACATCTAGTCTCTTCCAAGGGCAACGGTGACGGGCCGCGTCCGGGTGTGCAGACCTTACCCTGCGTGTCGCACGGAGGCAGGGTGACCACCAGTATCCCTCCTGCCGGGGAGGTCAGAGCGTAGTGGGCCTCGCCCTGCCGGTTCAGCCAGGCGGTGGAGGCGCAGGGAGCGGTGGTCTGGCCTGCGGGCATGGGGATGACGACGCTGTGGGCTGGGTCCTGCAGGCTCAGCTTGCCCACGTCTGTGAAGGACTGACTGCATCTCTGCAGCTCCGTCACCAACTCTGCACGGGAGGTCCAGAAGAAACCAATTTACATTTTCCTCCATGTGTTTATACAGACATGTGATAGTAGTCTCAACCATAGACCCGGGGGACACCACTACATTTTACTTTCAGATGGGCTGATTTTTTTTAACCCTAACCCTGCTTCTGGCGTAGGTAACCATGCTGGTTGGATCACTACACACACACACACACACCACACACACACCACACACACACACACACACACACACACACACACACACACCACACACACACACTTTGAAAAGTGCTTTAAATTATGCCATAAATAACAGGGGATAAAATATAGTTTTTTTGTTCCATCATGGAGATGGGTTGCGGGGCCACTCACGCTGGGGCCACTCACGCTGCGGTACATGCGGGAGGGATGGGGAAGAACCAGGCGATGAACACTCTGGTTGGTGACGATGAGGATGAACACATTGTTGAGGGTTTCTTGGATGGTCACGCCCCCAGGCAGAACTGAGCAGTGGACAAGCTTGAGGCGGACGGCATTGTTCAGCAGGTTGGTGTCCAGGGACTGCTCCCACCAGCTGCACCGGTGTCTCCGGATGGCAGACCTGTTATGGCAACAAAGACCCCGGGTGAGCATAGGAGTCCCGCACAGCTCCCGATCAGAACTGCGTTTCATGGGGTTTTATCTCTCTTAACTTTAAAGAGCTGAAGAACCTGCGTTCAATTGTGGTCTGCAGCTTGCTGACTCACAACGTGACTTATTTATGCTTTTTCAATGCTGCGGGCGGTGGGGGTATAAACGCATCCATGTTCCACAACTGCACGTTTCTAATATACACAGTACTACAAAACTCATAGGTTTCACCAAGGTTTCAACAGTATGCCATCTAGAGCGGAAGTCGTTTTGCTTGGATTGCAGACAACTGTAATGGGTTTGAAGCTAGACCAGAGTCGACAGACAGCAGAAGCGACCGTCGAATCCTTACCGAGTGTATAAACCTGTTGCTTGTGCATGGACAGCAGCTTTTCCATTCTCTTCATAGTGAAAACCTCCGGCGTCGTAAGTCTGGATATTTGATACCGCCGAGGATCGTGCATACTCACATCCTAAAAGAAATCGAAAACTCTCCATTACAATATGGACCCGACTTCACTGGCGACCGTTATGATAGAATAAGCAAATCAATGTTGGCCGGGGTTAGAATGTTATAGTATAACCGTTACAGGTATATCACTTTCCCGCTCGATTATTTCAAGGTGCAAAAACACATACAAAGCTAATCAGCAAAATAGTACTCTATGATGATCGGCCTGCGAAGATGGAGACACACGTGTTAACTGTACGTTACCATTGTTGTACATCATGTACACCAGGAGGCCCCGTTTGTATTGCCAACCAGCTAGCGAGTTAGCAATGTCAATGTGTGCTAGCATGTGTTTTCCACCTTTCTGTTTACCCGATACCTCATATCCTTTGGATCCAAAGGAGAGAATACACAGCAACGTTTTTATCCTCAAATTCTTACAGGTTTTACAGTTTATTTCGCCGAAACCTATGTCAGCGCTTCTCTTTCAAATCCACATATTTCTATGAAACTGCGCGCTCCACACACGCCGCCATTTCTCCTGCGCATTGAGGTTGTGACGGACTGACGTGACATGGTGCGCGCTGTTCAGGTGGGTTGTCAAACATTTAAAGGCCGCAGGCTCTCTTTCTCTACCGCAACCATGCTTAACGTGCATATTGTCCCATTCTGCAAGGCCATTACTCTATATACAGATCTACTCAACACTAAACAGCTTTATACTGGGTCTATATTCTCTTTAGTCAAGACAACCGGTCCGCCTAAAAGGGTGAGGCAAAAAAACGCTAGATCACATTGAAATTTAAACAACAATTTCGTCGGAACGCTATGCCCGGCTAGCTCAGTCGCGTTAGAGCATGAGACTCTCTTTAATCTCAGGGTCGTGGGTCGAGGCCCCACGTTGGGACGACATTGACTTTTCGAATCCGAACTGATCCACTTTCACTCACAAACTCAATCCTTAATACCAATTTTTTTAAAAAATCACATAATTGTGATACAAATAGAATAATTCCTTTTTGTAATTCCATCCAGGAAAAATAGTTATGAATTTGATGCTAGTAGTAATGCTTACAATCATTGTAAACAATTGAGACTGTTACGAATAAATAATTAAACCATTGCATTTTAACAAGCACGAGTACACGACTTATAGCACACTATTTTTACGCTGGTGCTGTGGGACCGGTTGGCGCTGTTGCCTAAGCATTGGTCGCTGATTATTCAATAGCGAGCAAAATGTTGATTTAGCTTATACGTCTTTTTTTCCAGTTCACAGGCGTTACCTTAGAGCTCTTTTGAAGTGTCTGACATGTCAAAAAACGGATGCAGCCTGACGTCTGTGCATCCTGACCCGGCCTTGGACCGCTGGGCCATGATATTAGCGCCTTATCACCTATATTCTAGGTAGGCCTATCATTCTCCTGAAAACTCATATGGCGCGACAAGATACTGTCAGCAACTCTTCATATTATTCTCTGTTTAGAATGGCTGTGTTGAGCCCCCGGCAGCCGAGCGTGGCGGATCGTCGTGCCTGGCATCTGCCACACAGAAAGGGCAAAACGCAAGGCTTTTTGGCAAAAAGTTGTGGGCCGGTTGCCGGAATAACCATCGACATTATCGTACTTTTCTCTTCCCTTTACTGGTCACTTGACAAGGACAGGAAACACTATTCGATAGTATGTAGTATTGGCGTTGTGAAAAACCTCGTTAATCCTGACTTGAACTTGAAGCTTTTTGTTAAATTTAGGTTATTTTATTATGCTCTTTTATGATAGAGATTGTGGAAAGTGTTATAGAGTGTGTAAGTGTGCGCAGTTTGAAATACATGATAAATAATACAGAGGATATTTGTTGGGGGGGGGGGGTTCCTGGGGTGCGGCAGATAGCAAAAGGCCTCGCAGACCACCTGATGAAGGTTGTGGGTTTGTAGGAGAAGACAGTAAAGTTTCTGTCTATACTCTTTCCATGAATTCTACAACACTTGTGACCGCGCGCAGAGCCGCTTCGACGCAGTGCATGAACCTCATGCGCATTTCCACGGTAGCACGGGCTCGACTTCGATACGGCTCGGC
>OLKM01004948.1:10000-12500 GCA_900291075.1 Melanogrammus aeglefinus | reverse complement strand
TATTAGAACGCTAAAAAAAATGTTTTTGCTTCAACTAAGATTCAGCGGGGAAAACCTTAACGTTAAGTGTGAAGCAGAAAGGAACAGAGAAGCTGGAGAGCCACCAAGAGAGTGACCTGAGAACATATGTCAGTAAACACGTTAATAAAGCCCTCTCCCTCTGTCCCAGAGCCGCACACAGACCGCGCTCCGCCAGCGGTGAGTATCATGGCTAATTGGAGTGTGTGTGGGCGTGTGTTTATGTGTGTGTCACAGCTGGTACGCTCTCTTTCAACTGATAAAAGCCAGGATTGACCCATGACTTCTGCATGTGCACGGGAAGGCAAATCACACATGGTGCGTCGTGCGCACTCACACACACATGCTCATGCAAATGCACACACGGGCACAGAGGCTTGAACACAACATACACACACACACACACACACACACACACACACACACACACACACACACACACACACACACACACACACACACACACACACACACACACACACTCCTCTGATGGATTGAACATAAATCTGAGAAATTGACAATCCCATAATCAAGGCAAGTCCAATCTCACTCATATCTCTACGGCTTCTTTACAAATGTGGGTACCAGTGTGTGTGCAGCTCTGAGGTTCAGTGGAATATATATATATTTATATTTATTAATATATATATATACAAAGATATATAAAAAATTATATATATATATACATTTATATATATATATAAATACATATATATTTATATTTATTAATATATATATCTATATATATAAACAAATATCTAAAAAAAAATATATATATATATATATATATATATATATATATATATATATATATATATATATATATATATATATATATATATATATATAGTGTTGTTAATCATGAGCGTGTGGCTATGCTCCTAACCCCTACCCTAAGCCTTAAGGAGGGTGTTGGATGAAAGCTAAGCCCGATACGATCAGCAAGCACCCACCCCCTCGCGCCCATTCTCCCTCTCTCTCTCCCTCGATCTCCCCCCCCCCTCTCTCTCTCTCTCCCGTCCTGTCCCCCTCTCTCTCTCCCAATCCCTGCTGTCTGCGTCCGTCTTCGTGTCCGTCTTGGTAGGTCTTAATTACCGTGGTAATAGTGGAACTAAGCATACGAAAGTGTTCCTGTTATTAAGTGTTATTTACTATCAATTAACTAAAAGACGAGATCAGAGCCTGCTTAAAAGATAGATGCAATGACTAACACACACACACACACACACACACACTGGAAACACACACACACACATGCATCGCGCACACACACATGCACGCACACACACACACACACACACACACACGCACACGCACACACACGCGCGCACAGATACCCTCAGCTCTGAGGCCAGTATGGGGTCACACACATACACCTACACAGATAAACAGGCAATGTGGTCGACTTGAATGCTGGCAAACAGATGTGCACCAACACACACAAATGCCGCATACACACACACACACACACACACACACACACACACACACACACACACACACACACACACACACACACACACACACACACACACACACACACAACCACACACACATGGGGCAGACAAATCACTGCAGCACATATTGACATGCTTTGACAGATGAATTAAGTAAATGATTTTATAAGGAGATTAAAAGGATTTTAATTTAAGCAATCTCTCCGGTCCACTCATCCCTCCCTCTTTAGAGATTTTTTTAAACTCCCCTCCCCTCTCCCTCCTCTCTCTCTCTCTCTCTCTCTCTCTCTCTCTCTCTCTCTCTCTCTCTCTCTCTCTCTCTCTCTCTCTCTCTCTCTCTCTCTCTCTCTCTCTCTCTCTCTCTCTCTCTCTCTCTCTCTCTCTCTCTCTCTCTCTCTCTCTCTCTCTCTCTCTCTCTCTCTCTCTCTCTCTCTCTCTCTCTCTCTCTCTCTCTCTCTCTCTCTCTCTCTCTCTCTCCCTCTCTCCTCCCTCTCTCTCTCTCCCTCCCTCCCTCTCTCACTCCTTCTCTCTATCTCTTGGGCTGCTCATTTCTCCTTTAACGGCGTGAGGGGGAGGACGGGAGCTCAGCTTAGTGGTTTGAGAGCCGGGCGGAGGAATAGCACAGCCTCAGTGTCCTCAGACAACGGGGTGGAATACCAAAGACAGGTTCCGCTTTAATCAGGAGGAGCCATTCAATGCTGTGAAAACATTCGGTTTCAGATTCGTTTGCAAAATTCTGTTTCTCCTAGCACCCCAGTCAATGCTACCTTTTTAAAATCAAAGATTTTTTTTTTATCATAAAACATGTTTTTTTTGCAATTCAACTTAATTGAAATGAATGATTGCGTTAAATCGATGCAACAATGTAAGATTTTACTCATATTAGATTTTTATGGGATACGAAACTGTGTTCAAGAAAAGATGTAAAATAGAAACAAGGGCATACACATACAAACACACACACGCACGCACACAAGCACATGCACACACACAAATACACAAACACACAAAATAAATAGCAAAAA
>OLKM01004947.1:0-19206 GCA_900291075.1 Melanogrammus aeglefinus | reverse complement strand
GGAGAGAATCAACATCAGCTGCTGGCCAGAGGACCTGTGTGAACCACACACAAAGCAGCTGCTTGAGACTAGTGGGCAACCACAAGGGCGCTGCCCTGAGACTAGTGTGGGAAACCACCAAAGGCAGCAGCCCCTGAAAAGAATGTGGACACACCAAAAAGAAAAGCTGCCTAAACGCAGTTTCGAAAATCCACAGGCAAATGAGATAAATTGGCCAAAGAAAGCCAATGGGCAGCTGCCTTGAGACCAGTGTGGACCACCAAAGGGCTGAATAAGTGGTGGACCACCAAAAGGCAGAGCCTGAAAATGTGGACGCACCAAAGGCCGCAGCTGCCTAGAGAGAGTTTCGACCAACCCAAAGGCAAGCTGCCTTGAGAAACTAAATTGGACCCCCAGTGGCAAGCATATATATACAGTGTGGACCACCCAATGGAAGCTGCCTTGAAGACCAGTGTGGACCAATAGAACCTTGAGACTAAATTGGACCACCCCAAGGCAGCTGCCCTAAGACTAGTGTGGACAACCAAAAGCGCTGCTTGAGGAATAGGGACAACCCGAGGCAGCAGCTGTTCTGAGCCCAGTGTGGACACACCCAAAAACAGCCGCCCTGAGTCCGGTTGGTTGACGCTGAAAGCAGCTGCCTTGCGATTAGTGTGGCCCAGCCAGAGGCAGCAGCAGCCCTTAGCAGTGTGGACCACCCCAAGGGCTGCTGCCCTGAGACTACTGTTGACCCAAAGGCAGCCCCCCTGAGACTAGTGTGGACCACACCAAAGGCAGCAGCTGCCCTGAGCCCAGTCCGGGCCGACCGAAAGGCAGCAGCTTTCCTGAGCTCACTTTGGCCCAGCCCTACAGCAGCTGCCCTGAGCCCATTGTGGACCAGCCCTTCAGTCTACCAGTGAGCCACACACCTTCTGTGTCAGAGGGGCAGAGGAAGGCCTCAGTAGACATCACAGACCATGGAAAAGGCTAGGTGTGCCATTCACTCTCCAACTCTTCTATATGTTGCTATTGAGTTGCTTCCCTAATATTATGCCTCTCAACATTCATTTGTTCTGGCTCATGCACTGCTTAATTGTCTTTTTATCCGGATTCGTTGATTGGAATTATGTATTTTTTAAAAATCTCTTATCTTGACTTTTGATTTGATAGAGCACTGCATCCATACCCAACGCTTTCCGATGGGGTTGCCACGGAGACTGCGTGGGGTCAAGCCAGCCATAGCAGACATCCCACTAGGTATGCAGAAGAACGTCTAAAACTTATTTCTCAGATGTTTTCAAATAAGAAGAAGGCAAAAAACAGGCAGAGTGAAGGGGTTTCTTTAAAAGAGGTGTTGAAGTCTTCTGCTGTTGCTGGCTTTGCCCATTGGGACCTGGACTAACTGGTTCCTAACATGAGAAGACCCGCCTATCAGCAACTGCTGGCCAGAGACCAGTTGTGGATCAGCCAACCGCGTGTTTCTTGAATCCATTGTGGACCACCACAACATGAGCTCTCTCTGGGAAAAGAAGAGACACAACCTCTCTACCTGTGAGCAGCGCACAGTGTGTTTCAGAGGGAAGAGAAGAAGGCACCAATAGATACCACAGACAGTGGCAAAAGGGTAAGGTGTGCCATTCCACTCTCCAATACTTCCTCGAATCCGCTATTGAGTTGCTTCCTAATGTGTTCAATCATTCATGGGGATGTCCACACTGAGCCAAGTGGGGACCACAAAACACAGCTGGAGGCATGAGTGCAGTGGCCCGACCAGCCTAGCAGAGTGGCTGTCCTGAACGCAGCCTGGACTACCCCAAAGGCAGCCACCCTAAGACTAATGTGGACCACGCCAAAGGCAGCAGCTGCCCTGAGCCTATTGTGGACCAGCCCTGCAGCCTATCTTTGAGCCACACACCTGCTCTGGGTGAGGAACAGAGTAAGACCCCAGTATACGCCACAGACAGTAGCAAAGGGTGTGCCATTCACTCTCCAATGCTTCCTCAATCACCTAATGGGTTGCTTACTATATTATGTGTTTCAACATTAATTTCCGACAGGGCCTCCACAGATGACAGTACACTGCAGTCATCAGAAGAATTCTGGATTGAGGAACTGAAATCCATTCTGCTGCTTTGCCCATGGTGATCTGGACTAACTGATTCATACATGAAACAGCCTGACAGCAGCTGCTGGCCAGAGACCAGAGTGTGGGCCACAAAAACAGCTGCTGTCCTGAGCCCAGTGTGGACCCACAATAGCGGCTGCTGCCCTGAGACTAGTGTGGACCACCCCAAAGGCTGCTGCCCTTAGACTAGGGTGGACCACCCAAAAGGGCTGCTGCCCTAAGAATTAGTGTGGATTCACCCGAAAGGCTGCCTGCCCTTGAGACTAGTGTGGACCACCCGAAAGGCTGCTGCCCTGAGACTAGTGTGGACCACCGCAAAGGCTGCTGCCCTAAGACTTAGTGTGGACCCCCCCCCCCCCCCTCCCAAATGCTGCTGCCTTAGACTAGTATGGACCACCCCAAAGGCTGCTGCCCTATAGACTATTAGTGGACCACCCCAAAGGCTGCTGTCCCTGAGACTATTGTGGACCACACCAAAGGCTGCTGCCCTGTGTGCAGCAAGATTGCTGGCGCTCAAATGAGCAACCTCAGTGACCTATATAAGGTCAGGTCACTGAGGAAGGACTGCTGGATCATGGCTGAAGCAACCCATCCCCTGTACTTTTAATTTTTTTTGCTGCTATCAGGACGCAGATATAAGCTGCCACTCTGTCATCACAGATAAAATAGTGTTGATCTGTTTTGTGTTATTCGTTGTCTTATGTGCTTGCTGCATCTTTTTCGCTTGCTGGCTGGGCATCAAATTGGGGATAATAAAGATACCTTGTACTGAGAGGTCCCACTAGGAGGTCCACCGGAGTCAACCTCATAGAGATCGTAATGTAGTCCACCTACCAACCATAAGACTGTTGCAACCATGAGCAGGTGGTGTAGCCAACTGGAGGTTTGGGACTGAGGACAGTCCACATCTCCCCTTGCCCTTCAAGGATGCTTTGAGTGCACAGACTGGTCAGTGTTCTTGGACGCCTCAGACGATATAAATTTACTGACGTTATGACTAGCTATATTAGGTTTGGTAAAGACTCTGTGATCCCTACCAAGGAAGTGAAAGTCTTTGCAAATAATAAACTCTGGGTTTCAAAATAATTAATATTTTGATTAGTCAAAGGAAGACTGTTTTTAATAGTGGTGATGCAGGAAAGGGAGTTAAGAAAGCTAAAATGAATACAGAGTTTAGAAGTAATAAACCAAGAGCTGACTAGAATGGCATGAAAAAAATACTCAGTGTTATGAAAGGGGAAATAAGTAGGTTAGGCTTGATGGTTTTAACTCTGATGCATATCTAGCTGGGTTTTTATGAGTTCTATTTGATGTTTAATAAACCTTTTATTATTTTTATGATTTCATTATATTTTTTACATTGTTTTTATGGAATCTCTTGAGCTACAGAGCTCAAGAGCTACAAAGATACCAGTAATCTGGCAACACCAACTCTTGTCCCTGTTGCCAAGTGCAAAATCACAAAGTCTTTATTGATTTTAGACCTGCAACATTTACATTTTAATTTGTGAATGTTTTTTAGAAGGTGATAAAGCAGGCTGTTCAGGTTGCAGGTTTCTTTAGAATCAGAGGCTGACAGGGGTGTAGAGGATGCCACCCTGATGATTGTAAAACTGACCGGTTTTTGGTCATCTTGAGGGTCCCTGACTTCTGTTGAATGATTTTTCTTCTCCTTTAATACCAAACAGCCACATTTTGTTTGTGGAAAACCTTTTAGACTTAAAGACTAAGAGTTAACAGTGTCCTCTCAAACAAGCTCCACTCATTCTTTAAAGAAATAGCTATCAGAGCAGGTTTAAGAATAGACACATTTTACATTTTGCAGAAGACTCGATCACAGTAAGGCACCACTGGATCATGGACCGGTCATTAACGACGTTGAGTTTGAGGTTCTATCTTACTAGGTAGAACAATTTCAAAGACTTTTCTTTGCACGGAAATTTGAAGGCTTAATTGTTGGCAAAAAATACTGCACTAAGCCCTTTCTCCACTCAGTAATTTGCTTGTCATTGTCTGCAATTTAATTGATCTTGCATTGTACTGTATCCTGTCTGGTATGTTGTATTTATGATGGATTAAATGTGTTTTTACCTGGCTGCAATAAACGGTCCCCTTGTGGGTTAATAAATTTGACTTGACCTGACTCGGCTTATTTATATAAAGCTAACTTTGAAGCCCTCAAACGAGAAAAAAACCCCTAAAACAAACATGGTCACAGCTGCACAAAACAAGCATTATACTGCTATGGGTGAACATATCAGAAGAATACAAAAGCAAGACACAAGAGTGCATTACTTGAGTGGAACCATTCAAAATGAAATAATTGCACTTATTGGAAACAAGGTACTGCAAGAGATTGCGAGAAGAGTACACAAAGCAAAGTATTACTCTGTTATTATGGATTGCACCCCTGATGTCAGTCATAAGGAACAGCTTTCCATTGTTCTAAGAATTGTCAATTGTGAACCATCTGTGTCCATTGCAGAACATTTCTTTGGATTTCTAAATGTTGAAGACACAACTGGTAAGGGCCTGACTGAAGTCCTGCTTGACCACCTGCAGAAACACAGCCTGAGTCTTTCTGACTGCCGTGGTCAGTCCTATGACAATGGCAGTAATATGATGGGCCATAAACAGGGTGTTCAGGCAAGACTTTTGCAATTGAACAGCAAAGCATTTTGCATTCCATGCAGCAGTCACACACTGAACCTGGTTGTGGCAGATGCTGCCAAGTCCTCAGTGCTGTCCATCTCCTTCTTTGGTGTGTTGCAAAGACTCTACAACCTATTCAGTTCCTCTATGCAACGCTGGGCAGTTCTGACATGGTCAGAATATCAAAAGCCAATAGTGTCCATTCCGCCAGTGCAAAGCGGAAACGTAAAAGTGTAAGCACAGCCAAAAAAGTGAAAAGACACCAGCAGGAGATAGAGGAGGACCCTAAGAGTTGCCTGCAATGATTTGACCCATGATTTGCTTAATGATTTCAGGCCAGTCGCCCTCACATCACATATCATGAAAACTATGGAAAGACTGATTTTGCACATACTCAGACCCCAGGTACGCCTCGCACTAGACCCATTACAGTTTGCATACCAGGAGAAGGTAGGAGTGGACGATGCCATCACATATCTACTGCATAGGATGCATTCTCATCTGGACAAGGGGAAAAGTGCTGTAAGAATCATGTTTTTTGATTTTTCCAGTGCTTTTAATACCATTCAACCCCTCAGACTGGGAGACAAGCTCCTGCAGATGGGTGTGGATGCTCATCTGGTCTCCTGGATCACTGACTATCTGACAGGCCGGCCGCAGTACGTCAGACTGAGGGAATGCCTCTCTGACACTGTGGTCTGCAGCACCGGTGCTCCACAGGGGACTGTGCTCTCTCCTGTCCTGTTCACCCTGTACACAGCTGACTTCTGCCACAACACAGAGTTATGCCACATGCAGAAATATCCGGATGATACTGCAATTGTGGGGTGTATCAGGGATGGGCAGGAGGGGGTGTACAGGAGCCTGGTGGAGGAGTTTGTACAATGGTGCAAACTCAATCACCTACAACTCAACACTGCTAAGACCAAGGAGATGGTGGTGGATTTCCGGAGGTCCAAGCCTGCTCTGCTGCCAGTCTCCGTTGAGGGGGTCAATGTGGAGGTAGTAGGAACCTACAAGTATCTAGGGGTAATCCTAGATGACAAACTGGACTGGTCAGCCAACACCAACGCAATCTACAAGAAAGGACAGAGCCGGCTGTACTTTCTGAGGAGGCTGTGGTCCTTCAATGTCTGCAGCAAACTCCTCAGGATGTTCTACCAGTCGGTGGTCGCCAGTGTCCTCTTCTACGCGGTGGCTGTGCTGGGGAGGTAGCACTAAGAAGAGGGATGCCGGGCGAATGGAAAAACTGGTAAGGAAAGCTGGCTCTGTTGTGGGCACCGAACTGGAGTGTGTCACATCAGTAGCAGACAAAATGACCCTGAGCAAACTGCTCACCATCATGGACAATGGAAGCCATCCACTGCACGACACCATCACTCAACAGAAGAGTGTGATCAGCTGGAGACTACGCTCACTGACATGCAAAACTGACAGACTGAGCAAATCATTTGTCCCCAGAGCCATACGACTACACAATCAGTCAAGATGAGGAAATTAATGATATAGACTTCCCTGTATAGTCTCCACCCTCTCAACCACTGTTTCTACCTTAATGTTACATTCAAACTGCACTTTAGACAATATTTATTGGCTATGATAGCCCCTATGCACAGCCCCTCCCTCACTACTATACCATAGCCGGACTTACTTACCTACTTACCAATTTATTTATTTGCTTAAACTCTGACATTCTGACTTGTCTTACAGTTTTGTTTAATAATTAACATTTAATGCTGGTTAAGGGTTTCGTATCTAGCTTTTATCATATCTAGGATCGTATCTAGTTTTATGGTTCTTTACATATATAATTTTTGGCCAGATTTACATGACATTTTATGCATAGAAATAGGGAGGAAATACATTTTTTTTGGCAATTGGTAGTATTTTCTGATTTACTGAATTAGATTATTTTGGCATGACACAGAAAGTGCAAAGACAGCATGCATTTACCATTTCACTGATATTGAATCGTATTATCATACGCTCACTCACTAAGCCTCTTCCCTCTTCACCACTCGCAGTCAGTGAACGAACAGTGAGTCAGCGACTAGTGGGTCTGGGAGATGTCAATTCTGATAACGAACAAGAGGGAAGAATCAGTTTGATTCGTTCTTGTTAAAGATTCGTTCATTCGAACTGATTCGGTCGCGAACGACCCATCACTACAAGACGCACGCCATGGAGATCAAACTTGGCGATGGCCATGGTGAGTTGGGTTCAGTTTGAGTGATCATGAGCCTCATATGTAGGCGGCCAATAGGGACTACTACCAGCACCGATGCCATCAGACCTAGTAGTCTGAGGCACGTCTTGAACTTCAACATCGTCCCACTGCAAAGTATGCCAGCCAAGCCTGAAAGGCTTCCAAGCTCTCCGCGGATAGACACGCTTTGAACGTCACTGAATTGTGGCAAAAGCCTATGAACGTTTTGTTTTAAGTAAGAATGAAAACACTCTTTAAATTTTTGGGTGAAACCCAGGGTCATTAGGTGTGATTTGAGCAAGCTGGTTTGCGCCTGAGCCTCCTGGGGTGACTATTGGCTAGAAGCCAGTCGTCTATGTTGCCAAATGCATTCCCTTCTCCCTGAAAGGCGTAATAGCAGCCTCCGTGCATTTCACAAATGTGGACTTAACGAAAGGCCGAATGGGAGAACCAAATCATACTCGTATGCATGCCCTTGAAGGCGAACCTGAGATTCTTTTTGTAAAGGGGACAAATGGGGATATGGAAATAAGCGTTTGTTAAATCTATGCTGTGAACCAGTCTCCTGGGCGCACAAAGCGTATAAGAGCGGCGTGTGTCAGCATTCTAAAACTGTACTGTCTCATGTATCTGGTCAGAGCAAGTAAATCTAATACGGCCCGCAGGCTCCCTCCCTTCTTTGGCACAAGAAAGTGCCTTGAGTTAAGAACGCTTTGGTTGTGTTCTGGTGGTACTATCTGAATTGCCATTTTGTTTTTTAGAGAGGTGATATCCTCTTGTAAAACATGAGCTTTTTCTCCACGGGCCTGCGTCTGCAGTATTCCATTGAAACAGGGAGGAGTGGACGCAAATTGGTGCCTGTAGCCGGCGGTTACAGTTTTTCTGATGTACCACATGCAAGCCACTGTTGAGCCCTGCCAGACAGCGGCCCAAGCTTCGCTGGTTTCTCTGTCATGCAGGGCCGAAGGGGAATGGCGCTTATGCCCACCAGGCAACATTTTATAACACTCTGCTCCTTTTGTATGTTTTATAATTGTTTCTGTTTTCACATGCGCTCTCGACCCGGAGCCTGGATGCGTGCTGGGAAACATTTTTAATAAACTATTTATTGGGGTAGGGGGACATGGCATGTTTTTTTTTGAAAAACCAGGTCGCCAAGTCAATATCGCTTGTAAATCAATTTATTTGGTAAAGGTTTGTTATGGAATCTATGAAGCAAAAAGAGAGGAATTGTATAAGCATGCATGTTGATACGCTTAGGACACAGTGTTGGGAAGCAACAGAATACATGTAGAGGTGTTATGTATTCAGAATACAAATTATAGCTAACTGTATTCCGTTAGTTACAATTTAAATAGTTGGTATTTAGAATAGTTACATTGTTGAAATCAATGGATTACATGACTATACTTCTGTTTAAGCAGTTTATTCGTGCTTTCACACCAACAGCATTTAGTGAGCACAAAACAAGTTTTGTCCCTTGGTTCAGTATGGTTGCGTTGGTGTGATTGCAACCACATCACTTCGATGTGAACCGAATCAGCCGACCGAGACCTCCCTGAACAGCTGGTCTCGGTTCGCTTCCAAACAAACTCTGGTACGGTACGCTTGAGACGTGAAAGCGAACCCAACTCGGTCCGATCCAGTTCTACAAAGCTTGTGTCTCTTTGGACGCAACAAACACCCGCTCAGCTGCGTGCATTATGGGAATTATTGTTTGATTTGCGGTAACTCCAAGACTAGCAGCAAATTGTCGGACCGTCTGGGAATTTGGACAGACACCAACATAAAACGTATGCTGGAAAACACACGTAAAAATGCCGATGCATTTAACATTTAGCCCCAGGATGAGGGAGGAGTTTGACCGGTCCACTACCGCCCCAAACCTTTTTGTCCAATGATTGAACAATCTTTTTTTCTCCCTCTCTCTCTCTCTCTCTAAAAAAATGTGGAATCATGGTGGACTTCTGAGTGGGGTGGAGATGCAACGCCAGCAGTGGTTCAACCGGAGGCAGTTGGGAGAACCCTTTTTCCTCCATACTGGCCCAATCCAACACGATCCACCCTGGATAGGGATCTTTGCTGAGAGAGGCTTGCTTCAAGACCGGATCGCTTCATCAAGGCACTCAGGAAAGGCCGGAAACAGCAGGCTGGTTGAGGCTTTAGCCTTTGAGAGTTGCTTGCCCTCGTAGCAAGATGTGGCAGTCTCTACCGGGGGCTCAGGCCACTCGTGTTCAGCCAGGCAGCTTAATTTTTTTAGGTTGCAATGAAACAGTTGCATGCAATTTGATCGTTGATGGCAAAGTCCACCCTCCCTCCCGATATAAAAATCTAACCACAGACATACACAGACACACACTATAAATATGTAATATACAATGTTTTTTCTTGTGCCAATGTTAACCTTTCAATATTTCAATATGTGGGTGAATGTATGAAATGAGCCCGTTGTTTAAATGATATATGCCAAACCTTTTAAGGGACTATCCAACTTCAGAAATGTAGCCTACCTTATGTCATGACTTGACTCAGGGACAGGGACTCGGAAGCAAAACTCAAAAGACAGCAGTATGTTTAAACCAAAAACGCTTTACTAGAAAATGGTAACAAAAAACGGTAACAAAAAACACTCTCATGGAGAATACAAAACTATAACAAAAGTGGCTCGCTAAGGAGGACACAAAACACAATTAAACGCAGTAGTATCTGCAAGTATCTGGGCACAAAAACTAACTAATATTGAGGCTTGACAATACCCATGGGACGCAAGATGGACTGACATGAGACAAAGAGAAACAAGGGCTAACATGAGGGAGGGGAACACAGGTGAGACGAATCAGGGACCAAGTCAAGTACCTGAAACGAGAGGAAAAAGGGAACTACAAAATAAAACAGGAAGTGAACGACAAGTCATGAGTGATTTTAACTTGACATGAAAATGCTCAACCGAATTAGCAAACTTTGCGTGACATGACACCTTATTCCCCTAGCATCCATCTTGGATCTGAAGACTACCTGGGTGGGGAATCCCAATGCCGAAGTTTACATCCACGATGGGCCGCTAGGTGAATAAGGTCCATGGACAGCCCAATGTAGACATAATTGTATAATACTCATATATTGCAAATCAGAATTAAGTGTAAATCCCTGACAGTAAGGTGACATGAACTATTTCACCACAAAGCAAGTGTTTGATAATGAGTGCCCTTTTTATGTTGAAGTTAGCCAATAACAAATCAACACCAAGCTAAAACAATGCCATTTGAGAATAGTGTCAACTTGGATTTCTAACCGAATCCCTTCACCACTGTTACATTTACGTTAAAGTCCCTGAAGTAATAATCAAGCCAACACAGTCGGGAATCTAACTCTCAGACAATGGGAAAGAAACCCCTGTAGTGAAAAGGCCTTTTATGGTAAGTTTTCTTTGGTTCTAATGATTAGTAGGCTAAACCTTGAATACAAACCCTTCACTAACTAGTATGCGCAGAGGGCAGAAAGCTCTACGTCTTATCCCCTAACTGCAATTAATCCATACTATTTTATTGACTTTTACTGAGAGGATGTCTGAAGTTTGTAATTTGATCGCCATTGCAACTCATTGTGGAATTGACTGTGTGTTTGAGAGAGACAAAGAGAAATCGTGTGCCATAAACTGCTTTTATAACATCTTTAGTGCTCAAACTCTTTGTAGGGAAATGCATATTCTAACAATATAAAATATATTGTAAATGGCAACTGTCTTGACTTATTTCTCTACCATTTCTATACCATATATCTGTACAACAATATCTTGACTAAAATCCTAGTCACTATATATACATGTTTTATATATATAAACATTGATTAAATGTCACTATGTATGAATGTACATATTTTTTATTTATTAAAAGAAGAGGTTACCGTAGTCATAGACCAGACTGCAGTAATGCATGTCAGAATATGTAGCTATAAGATGACTTAAAGTGCATTCCCGTTACAGCATGTTATTACCACCCTCCCCATGTCTGCAAGACTTGGTTAGATATGTACAAGATGTATATCACTGAACAAATGAACTCCATCAGAGACTGTTGGGAGGCATTCCCATTTCCTGATTACGTTTATTAAGGTAAAACATTTTTGTTGAGGAAACGTATTGTTTTTTCGTTTTGTTATTCCCTTATAGAACCCAGTGGGACGTTAATGAGGCTTGGTGTCTGTCTGTTTATCAATTTTGAGTACTTTCTATAGATGGTATTTTTTTGTCGTGACTTAAACGTTCCCAATAACATACCAAGCAACCAATCTACACGCAATGTCCAAACGACTGATATATTTTCTCTGCACAACACAAGATATTGCTTAGGAACTAATTGTGACGTCATAATTGGAATTGTATGGAATTGTGTAGGCCTATATTATATTTAATATAGGCCTACACAATTCCATACAATATACAAAACCAAAAAACCAAAATCAAACCACGCACCGACGCCGGTTAGTTAGGCTACATGAGCGTTGGGTCAGTCGAAGGTCAAGCGGAAGGTCTTTATTGTATGGAATTGTGTAGGCCTATATTATATTTAATATAGGCCTACACAATTCCATACAATTCCAATTATGACGTCACAATTAGTTCCTAAGCAATATCTTGTGTTGTGCAGAGAAAATATATCAGTCGTTTGGACATTGCGTGTAGTAGGCCTACAGAGAGAGAGCAGCTTCGTTGAAAAACAGATAGGCCTATTGCAAATCAACTTTTCGACGTTGTTGTCGTGAGAACATGGACGGTGAGTTCCCAGCTCTGTGCAGAGCAGTATATTTTTGGTGTACCTCTGTGAACGCTTCGGGTCTTCCGAGAGCTCTGCGGCCCAACACCGCCACCTTCAGTTCAGAGAAAGACGCACGTTCAATTTCAATACGAGTTGCAGTTGTATGTAGATTTAAATGTAACCTTTATTTATCCTCGAGAGATCAATTGAGGGGTGATCCTCATTTGCAAATGATTGTCGAGATTAATTGAAAGAAAATAGTTTGTGTTTAAAAACGTGGCATCCTTGCTGGATGACAAAATTAACTCCATCAGAGACTGTTGGGAGACATTCCCATTCCCTGATGATATTCGTGATGATAAAACATTTTTGTTGAGGGAACGTATTTACTTTGAACTGGTGTAGAACCCAGTGGGAGATAGATGTGGCCTCGTCTGTCAGTTCACCAGTTGGGAGTTTTTTCTAGATGGTATGGTCATGAGACTTAAACGTTCATAATAACACAATCAATCAACATAGATTGATGCAATTCCAATTATGACGTCACAATTTGTTCCTAAGCAATCGTTTGTGTTTAGCAGAGAAAATAGGCTATTCCTGGCGTTTGGACATTGCGTGTAATAGAGAGAGAGAGAGAGAGCTTCGTTGAAAAATAGATATTTTCTAATCAACTTTTCGACGTTGTTGTAGTGAGAACATGGACGGTAAGTTCCCAGCTCTGTGCAGAGCAGTAGGCCTATATTTTTGGTGTACCGCTGTGAACGCTTCGGGTCTTCCGAGAGCTCTGCGGCTCAACACCGTCACCTTCAGTTCGGTGAAAGACGCACATTCAATTTCGATAATCTATGTAGGCCTATGTAGATTTGTATTTTGTATTTAACCTTTATTTATACTCGAGAGATCAATTGAGGGGTGACCTTCATTTGCAATGATGTCGAGATTAATCGAAAGAAAATAGTTTGTGTTTAAAACATGGCATCCTTGCTGGATGACGAGAATATCCCCTCACAGCAGGGAGCTCGTCTCCCCAACGAACATGCGTGTTTTTTTCTCACCTGGTCGTGGCGCTGCTAAAACACAAATCGTCGAAATGTATGTTCCCTTGGAAGAACCTCCTAAAAGCATTTTAATGTTATCCCGGAATCATAAATTGGCGTTTAAACCGTACCGTTAAACGGAATGTTTTTAAATTGCCAGGACATTTTAAACACTATAGGCCTAATGCACATTATGTTAACGGCCCGACGAAGCCAACAAGAATAAATAAAATAGCTATGTATCTTTTTTTTTTTACAATTACAATTTATTTACAACAATTACAAAGCAATCTTTGGATGTCGATTAGGCCTACATGTCAATAGGCTTCACTCTCTCTCTCTCTCTCTCTCTCTCTCTCTCTCTCTCTCTCTCTCTCTTCTCTCTCTCTCTCTTCTCTTCTCTCTCTCTCTCTCTCTCTCTCTCTCTCTCTCTCTCTCTCTCTCTCTCTCTCTCTCTCTTTCTTCTCTTTCTTCTCTTCTCTTCTCTTCTCTTCTCTTCTCTTCTCTTCTCTTCTCTTCTCTTCTCTTCTCTTCTCTTCTCTTTTCTTTCTCTCTCCTCTCTTCTCTCTCTCTCTCTCAGGTCAATCATTCTCTGTGTCCAAAGGAGACCTGATATCCACAACGTCCTCCTCCTTCCTGGTGGAAGATTTTCTGGGGGAAGGAACCTTTGGGAAGGTGGCCAGATGTGTTGATACAGCCACACATGTAAAGGTGGCTGTTAAAATCATAAAGAACCGCCCGTCAATGTTAGCGTCGGTTAGGCAAGAGGTAAAACAAAACATTAAAAAGTTAATAAATTAAGTTATTTAAATAGATATTGCTAAAAAATAATATGCACTTTTTCGAACTGTGTGTGCTTCTTTTTGGTACTAGTTTTTTTATGTGATTTCGCATTGTAAAATAACACTTTAACCTGCTCTTTATTTTCAGATTTACGTCTTAAGGTGCCTCCGAGCACTGGATCCGGAAAAGTGTGGGATTGTGAGATGGATGGGTGCCCTCAAACACGGTCCGCACTTCTGTCTGGTGTTTGAGCTCCTGGACCAATCTCTCCTAGACTTCGCCCATAAGACGGCCAACCACTGTCTGCCGCTGATGCAGATCAAAAATATAGTGGAACAGGTAAGGTTGGACCTCAACCTCAACACAATTGTACGGTCGTTGCTCGAAACACAAGCAGTGGGTCTGATTGCGTATAAGACTTTATAATCAAACTTTACTCTTAGGTTCTGTGGTGGATAAGCGTAGGCTGGGTTACGGGTAGCCCCGCCCATTCTGCCGATGATTTGAGTTCGCGCTGCAGAAGGGTCTGGAGAAGAGCAATACATTTCTTTCTAGTTTCGATACGTTTTTGCGGGAGCCAATCACTAGCTGACTTTTCCCCCTGGCGCTCTATTTTCTGGTTTAACACAATGGCTGTGTCTCAATTCAGGGGACGCAACCTTCGAAGGACGGGGTCTATGAAGGTGTGGCCTTCGTAGACTGTCAAGGCCGGACCGAAGGCCGAACAAACGTTTTTAAATGAGTCGGTCTGCCCTACGGATTGTTTAAAGTTTGCGTAACAAGCCGTTAACACCCTTTACCTTGCGTGATGACGCCCCGCTCCTGTCACCTAGCAACCCTGACAGCTGCGGTTCAAACCGGACGGCCCACTAAGAGATGTCCATTTTCACTTAGATGTCCACTTCTTACTTTACTATTAATTTTATTTTATTGTATTTTATTTATAATTTTCAATTTTTTATATTCTTGCTCCTATGCTTGTAATTTCTATTTGTACGGAGCACCTGAAACAAAACAATTCCCCCCCGAGGATCAATGAAGTTTTCTGATTCTGATTCGGTTATATAATAATTATATAAAATATGATGTTAATTAGTTTAACGTTACATGGCTCGTGTTAATGAAATTGAACTTTGACAATAAAGTTACAAATTTAAAATAGTCCCAACTTTATTTTTCATCTAAAAAAAAGTTTTTACATAGTTTTGTCATTGAATATATAATTTGCTGCAACTGCCGCTTCCTCTCTCTCTGACACCATTTCTGAAAAAATCCAACGCGCAATGAATCTTGGGATATGTTAGGCCGTGAAGGATACATCTGTGCCGTGTTCCGATATCCATGGGGATAATAAAGATACCTTCATGAGTACACTTAAACGAAGTACACTATCCGCACTCACTAAGTGCGCTAATTTTCAGATGTCAGTGTTGTTCCAAATCGAATACTCCGTGGTGCACTAACCGGAAATTACGATCACGACTGCCGCCGCAGCTCCTCCCCCGCAATAAACATCAAACTTGTCACATTTCAGCAAAATTCAAAGTTTTTAAATTAAATTAGTGCATCCAAATGAATTGCTTGAACTTGAAAATTGAACCCAGAATCTTTGTTTTGGCATGTAAACCCATCAAATAAGCCCTCCAGATACTTTTTTCATTGAAAATCGAGTCTAGAGTTTGCCCTGCGCAATGTTTGGCTTCCATGTTATTGGCTAGGGGCACAGCGAACGCTTAAAATCATAATTTTTAACCACTAATGGCGCGTTTCCACTGCAGGGTGCGGTACGGTTCGGTTCGCAAAAGTGCGGTAAGGATTGCGTTTCCACCGCCAAAAGAGGGCGTGACCCGGACTGAGCCGTACTCGTTTTGCCCTCGTCTTCAGTATTCCTCCGTTGGGGTACTGAGACGCCTGAAAGGGTGCCGGAAAATTCGAGCTACACACCCCCTCCGTTGATTGGTCGACAGAATTGTCACTTCCGGCTGACGTGGGGATAAAACAACAAACAGTAGCCTGCGTTCACACCAAATGCCACATTTGTCTCACGTTGTCGCCGAAGTTTTGCCGCGCCACAAATCATAATCTGTCGCTGTGCAAGTTTTGCCGAATTTGTACACGATATCCGCCATTGCCTTGTCTTGACCTTTTGTGGAAGATGGAGAAAGAGGTCTGAGGACCCGACGCAGTCTATTCATAATATTGTAATGACCACGGAAGAGGCAGTGAATGAAGTATTGATTAGACAGAGATGTATTATGGGCCTACCAAATAAACCGTTGGAACACACAAGACCGGAAACCATAACAATGGCGGTAAACAAACCCCAAGAAACAAACCTAATCCCTATGAGAGCTCCCCACGCTACGGCCATCCGGAGGCGCACAGAGCTTTTGGCCGTGATATTAAATATGCAATTATATTATATACTATTATTATATAGAGCTCCGGGAGTTGCAAACGGCAACAATCACTTTCTCCCCCATGCTGCAGTTCACCCAAACTGCACTGCACTGAGTTTGACGGATGAACGCTGAGAACATGTCGCGTAAAATGCTTGCTTGGGCGAACAAGGAGGTGGAGACGTTCCTCTGCATTCTCCTCTGCGCTGCTATGATGTCACTATGTTTACGTAGCTGCCGCGGTGATCGACATCCGGCCTACCATAAAGGGTACTGTCGGCGGTGGAAACGCGACCTTGGAACTGAGCTGGGATATACCCCCCCCTCCCTACCAGACTGAGGCGAACCGAACCGTAACGTACCCTGCAGTTGAAACGCGGCATAATATAAATCAAATATAGCACCAAACATCTGCAGTAGCATGATTAGGGTCCCTTCACATAAAACGAAGCATCAACAACTTAGTTAGCATCGCCAGAGTTTATTAAAAAAGACTGTTTTTCATGCCTGTGCCTTACCGGTAGGTCCATGTTTCCAGAAAGTCCACACAAGTCCAATACTGGCTACTGTAAATATTATAACATAGAAGAAAAAACTTTAAAACAGCTAAGTATAAAGAGGGGAGATTGTAAAGTTAAATTTGTTGGTGCCTCAATTATATTATTTATAATAGATCATTTTCATTCTTTATTTTCTGGCCAAATAATTGTCATCACCAGTTTGCACCCCTGTAAACCGAATTTAACACTTTAACAAAATAAGTAAGTTCGAGAAGTCTGACGTATAATCACTCGCAAACAAGTAAGAACAAAGCCTGAGCTAGTTAGGCCAAATAACCAAAGAACCACTCCCCAGACCTCTGCATATATGCTCCTTTCTGTCCGTACATCATTCATACGTCATCACCTCATCTCATGCATTATTCTCTTATGTTGAAATCGACTGTACTTACAGAACGCTCTTACACAGCTACCCAGTTCTCTCTAGTTCTCCTCTCGGCTAACACATCACAGCCTGTGTCTCACCATATAAGGAACATGCTAGCGACACACATTAAACATTTGAAGCTTAGGGCAGCTCCAGGCCGACCAAACACACTCACGTTGGTTCAGCCATAATGATAACATACTGCAGCTTTACTTGGGGAGGGCGGTAACTGTCATAAAATATTGATTTTCAGCTGGCATCAGCCCTTGACCACATTGGCAACCTTGGGATCATTCATGGCGACCTGAAACCTGACAACGTCATGATGACAGGACAGGACACTCAAGTCAAAATCATTGACTTCGGCTGTTCCTCCATTTGTCCCAGGCAATAATTGGCCAAAACTTCGGGACCCTCTGGTACAGGTGAGTAACTGACAGCCATCCTGACCTGGTTGTTTCCTATTGGGTTGCTGATTACAATGGTTGCTCCAATTTCCCATGTTTCTTTCTTATCAGATCCCCAGAGATCATACTGGGTCTCCCATATACAGGCATGATTGATATGTGGTCCCTGGGTTGCATAGCAGCTGAATTGTTAATTGGCAACCCCCTTTATCCCGGCTACACAGAGTATGATATGGTAAGTCTAACCATGTATTTCAATATACGAAAAACCTTTTACACTGAGACAATGTTCAAAATTATAAGTCTGAGTCTGTGGGGAGTATTGGAAAGATTTTGAATCCCTGAGCAATAATAACGATCCTTCACATAATCCAGTGGTGGATTGCTAACGGGATGGATGTGTTCTGTTGTGTTTCAGTGTGCATACATCATACATACCCATGGTGAGCTTCCTGATGCTATGCTGGACCAAGGCATCAAAAGCCATGTGTGTTTCACCAAAGGATCAGTCTGGAGACTCAAGGTATCACTATACGTATCTGTCTGTCCCCCTGTCTTAAAGTATCTACAGGTCAATATAACCTAACCAAAAGAGAGGCTATTTTCCAGACACAACGGGAGTATACGAAGAGTACAAAGAAAATAGGGCTCAAGCGGCGACGGCCCAGATCTTTCTTTTTCATCTCCCTGGAGGAAGTTGTCGAGGTAGGTGTTGATCCAGTAACGTTGTAGACTTAAATGCAGTGGCCATGTTGTGGCCCATCTTCTAAATCATTCCACTTCAAACCTGAAGGTAGGATATGAGCCAGGCCATCCTATCCCGCCCAGCTTCACAGACCTGTTGAAGAGGATGCTCCATCTGGATTGTGACCAGCGCATCACACCACACGCACTGCTGGAGCATCCCTTCATCAGCCTCGGGTAGAAGATCCAGACCCACAGCAGCAGTCCTGAGCCCACTGGTGGACCAGACCGACAGCAGCAGCTCTGAGCTCACTATGGTCCACGCCTTACAACAAGCAGCCCTGAGCCCAAGTGTGGACCAGCCTTACATTGGAGTCCTGAGCCCAACAGGTCCAGCCTTACAGCAGCAGCTCCAAGCCAAGTGTTGGACAGCTTTACATCAGCAGTCTGAACCACTATGGTCCAGCCTTACAGCAGCAGCTCCGAGCAAGTGTGGACCAGCCTTACATCAGCTGCACTGAGCGAGTGTGGACCATCCTACAGCAGCTGCCCTGAGCCACTATGGTCCTCACCCGTACAGCAGCTCCACTGAGGCCATTGTGGACCAGTCCTACAGTCTACTGTGAGCCACAACACACCTTCTGTGTCAGAGGAACAGAGGAAGGCCTCAGTAGACATCACAGACAATGGAAAAGGGTAGATGTGCCTTTCACTCTCCAATTCTTCCTAGATCCGCTTTTGAGTTGCTTCCTAATATTATGCTTTCAACATTCATTTGGTTCTGGGCTCATGCACTGCTTCATTGTCCTTTATCAGGATTTGTTGATGGAATTCCGATATGTTAAAAACCATTTCTCCCGATTTTTGATTTGATAGCACTGCATCCATACCTACCGCTTACTATGGTGTTGCCACGGCGACTGAGGAGGTTAAGAAAGCCTTAGCAGACATCCCACTAGGTAAGTCAGAACTCAAAAGCCTTAGTCTACTCATGTTAGTATTTTAAATTTAAACATAATCTTTTCCGGTTTTGGTGCATTTTCAGATGTCACCTCAAAGAAGAAGAAGCAGAAACAGGGCAGAGTAAAGAGGTTCTTTAAGACGGTGTTGAAGTCCTTCTGCTGCTGTTGCTGCTTTGCTCATGGGGACTTGACTAACGGTTCATAACATGGAGCAGTCCAGCAATCACCCTGCTGGCCAAAGACATTTGGACGACCCAAAAAGCAGCTTCGCCTGAGACTAAGTGTGGTCAA
>OLKM01004946.1:0-19213 GCA_900291075.1 Melanogrammus aeglefinus | reverse complement strand
AAGGAGCTCCGCTCTGATCTACCCCTCAGCTCCCCAAGGGCGTCCTTTATGAAGTCCTCCTGCCGCTTCGGAGACCAAGCCCTCTCCTGATCAGCCGACTGGCAGGTATGGCCACCAGCTCAAATCCTGCTTTGGTCGTACGCTTCCCGCGGCCTCGTGTGTCCATGTGGGTCACTGGAGTTAAAATTGGAAGCTTTTTCGCAGTCGCCCTCTAAACATGAATGGCCCCACGAGGGTGGATAGAGAAAGGGTCTGAGATTATGTATCTCTCGTTCAAACGCCTTGGTGAGTCGGCGGATAGTTCAGGTATAAAAGAAACATGACGGTTGACGTACACTCATGTTATGCTTGTTAAATAACTTACCCGTGCAAGTTCAATCCAAAGCGTTTGTAAAGGCCTGGCAACCAACAATGTAGGCCCTCGTCTACAAACTATTAGTTTGTAACAGTACGTGTCGTTGTCGCTCGAGAAGCAATGGCTCTGGCATTTTCCTTGGTAAGTTTTGCAAGGTGGTGTTTAATGTTTGGGCGTGAGTATTATCATTAAGTTAGGTTCAGAGTATAGCGTTAGCTTTGGGGTCGGGTTAGGCGTTTAGGGTTAGCGTTAATTGGATAGGGCTTGGTTAGTCATTGGGGTTAGAGTTGGCATCTGGGAGGGTTGGCGTTGGGTTTAGGCGTTTGCCGTTTAAATTAGGGCTAGCTTTGGGTTAGCATTGTGGGTACGGTTAGCGTTGGGTGAGGTTTAAACGTTTTATCACATACATTCAATGACTGATTACGAATTTAAAAGCCATTTATCGCTAGAAATGTTACCTATTGTGTTTCTTAAGGGGGAAAATGTTGTACGGGTCGTTTGGACGACTGTTTAATGTTGGCCTTTCTTACGGCTTTTCAATTTGATGATTTTATGTCCTCAGGTTTTATTGGCAATAGTGGCCCTGGGCCCAGGATTGCGGGCCATTGTAAGTATTCCTGAAAGCAATGTTCTTATGTGAGTTTCATCTTGGTTAGAAGTTTTTTCTGTTACTTCTGAAATAGACTGAAGACATCTTAAGGTAATGATTAGCTTTTCACAAGCTTTTAGGATGCAGCAATGCAAAGCATAATAGACATGAATATCGAATAACAAGACCACATGACAAGAGATAATAGACAAGAACACACGTAGTAAAAGAGGCATGAAAGCCATTCACCTGGAAAGACATCTCTGACAACGACGTATTCAAGTCATTGGTGAATCAATGAAGAATGAAATACTTCTACATTTTTTTATGTAATTTTGTTCGTGAAGGTTCGGATTCAGTAAAAAGAAATATTAGGGAGCATTGATGTTTAAAAAAACCTTGATTATTAATATCTCCTAATCTCGTGGTTACAGATGCGGTTTACCCAACGGAGACATTGTTACTTATTGGTGTCGGGCAAGAATTAATATTGAAACAGCCGCTGTGTGTGTGGTGTGTGTGTGTGTGTTGTGTGGTGTGTTGTTGTGTGTGTGTGTGTGCGGCGTGCGGGTGCGTGCGTGTGGTGTGCATGCGTGCCTATATGTCACAACCAGTAGCGGAAAACGATCAGAGCCGGGCCGAGGGGGCGTGGCCACAAATGAAAAACCGGGCCCTTTAAACCCCAAATAAAATAAACCTCAACATCATTTTACCAACATACACATGCCCGCAACGAGCGGGAGGATACACGCTGAGTCCCTAACGTCACCGCTATACAGCCAAGGAAAGAAGGAGGGGATTTAAGCTATAGCGGCTGGGCTATACCGTTACTACTGTACCAATTACAAACCAATCAACAGTTTACCAACTCACACATTGTGGTATAATGTAGCCGAGTGAATTGAATTGATACACTGTAAAATCTGGCTCCGACTGCTGCTGGCTTGTAATTGGCGGGCCGAATCCCGCCCAAAACATGTCAGGTTCATCTCCAGGAGGACGAACAAAATATGTGTCCAGTTTTTTGTAATTTCGCCTTAATCTTGCTCCTCTTTTTCCTTTTTCTTTGCGCTTGCCGCTCCGCTTTTATTTATATATGATCTGCCACTCAGTTACTCCGAAATAAACACCTAGCAATGTAGCCTACTCTGTTGACAAGTGACTGATGATGACGTTGGTGGACAGTGTTGAACGATTTTCAACGCCAAATACACTTGGAGACAATATCAGCAATCCAACTTGTTAAATTTGCACGTCGTAAAGTAAAATGTGTGAGAGAAAAAAAAGGCCAGTCATACGGCACACGTTTTTATTATATTTTTACACCTAAGACTCACTTGGCTACGTCAGTTCTTGTAAGTTTTTAGCAAACCATGACTCATCCTGACTGGGGCAACCCTATACAACCTCACATTGCAATGCATACAGCAACGGCATTGGAAAAATTTCGGGAGAGGCCCCCACTCTCCCAAGCAAGGCAGCAGGAACAGGTCCGCCAGGCCCCGCTCCGACCGGGTGCGCTCGCCCACCAGCCCCTCGAAGCTCCGCCCCTTGAGTCACACGCTGAGTTCTAGCTAGTAAACCTCTAGATCCCTCATATTTGGTTTCTCTCTCTCTCTGCACAGTTTCGGGCCAAGAAGTTATTAGCTGCAGACGTTAATGTTATCATCAGTATGAGAGAAAGAGATAGAAAAAGAGGAGAGAAAAAGAGGGAGAGAGTAAGAAATGAGAGTATGGGTGGGAGAGCCTAAAGAGAGGAGAAGGGATAAATAAGATGGGGGAAACCAGGAGAGTGAAGGAGGACACAGAAGGCAGTGGGATCAGGACAATGGAGAGGGAGAGACAAAGAGAAAAAGAATGGAGAAAGATGCAGAGAGGAAACAGTGCATTTCATTCAATTCATTGAATGAAAGCAAGTCCCAGAGTGACCTCAAGATCAGGCAAAGGAAATGAGAGGATTAGGAGGATGTAGGTGACTCCCTTTCCTAACAAGTTCACTGTTCAGCTCTCTCTCTTCTCTCCCTCTCTCTCTCTCTCTCCTCTCTCTCTCTCTCTCTCTCTCTCTCTCTCTCTCTCTCTCTCTTTCTCCCTCATCCTCTCTCTCTCTCAGTTGGACCCCCTGTCAGCTGTGACCTTTGAAGACATGAAAAGAGTTGCAAATTTGCTGCCCATTTTGGGTCCATTACGTTCCCCACAAACAACCGCTTCCTCCGCCCTCTTCTCTCCCCCTCCACCCACCCTCCTCATCTCTCCTGCCTCCATCATCCCTCCACCCTGGAGAGGAGCTGTCAGTCTTTCTGGTGGTGAATTAGCTGTTCCAATGGTGTGCAGCCGCCACCCCATACGCGTAACCCTTTTCCCTCTCCATTCTCAAGGGTGGGGCCACTTCGCAAGCGCACAGCTTATCCCCAACCTTTTTCATTAATTTTTTTAACGTGTACATTTTTGTTTCCGTAAGTTTCCATGTGCACCAAAAGCACAGACCTAGTAAGGCATAAAACACAACACACACACTCAACACTGCTAAGAAGCTAAAGAGAATTCTGCGGATTCACCACTTGAAATAGTGTTATAATGGCTGTCACACATTGATGGCTGTGTTTGTCTCAGAGATGTAAGCTTTAGCGCAAGTTCTTACCAGGAGGACTCAACTCACCACACAACCAGTTCTTGCCAATCACCAATTACCTGCCTACACCTGTGGAAGTAGGCTTATCAAGGGAAGAAATCCTGCAAGTAGCCGACGCAGTTCGGGAACCTCAAACACCGACCCCTCTCTCCACTTCCGCTCCCAATCTGCTGCCCCGCCGGCTGCAACCCAGCAAGAAGGTGAATAACGCCGTACTACCACTTCTGGTTCGGCTAAACGTGGTGGTGAAGAACGCTGATCATTCCGATTCCAGGCATCTCCTCAACCACTCACCACAGGTACCTCACAACGGATATCATCCAGGTCTACAAAACCTTCGCAGAGTCCGTGAAAGCCTCGGCGCAAGATGGATGCCGTCGAGACACGCCGATCCGAACTCCCGGAAGGGTCCATGGTCTGCTCGAGTTAAATGGTAGTCTAAATATACTTTGCAGTCAGGTTTACATTCAGGTTGTAGGGGCAGTCCCCACCTCTTCAATTTGTCATTCCGAAGGCGCTCGCGCTGGATACGATGTCAAACGTATGTCGATTGCCATTAGTTCGTTTAAACTTTTGCTGGACAAATTCCTTGCTAAATTGACATTCTCATCGAATCAGACCAGCGTTTCCGGACATTCTGGACAAGGGGAGTATTCTGTGGAATCGCGTCCCCCTATCTGAAGAGAAAATGGAGTCCCATTTACGCTCAAATCGAATTCTAGGGTTTCCCTTAGACCTCCAATAGGATGCCAAGCATCTCCTCCTGATAAGAAACTACAGATGATCAATCTTTTTCCGATTAGTTTCAAACCACTGCTGGGAGTAACTAAACGCAAAATGCTCGCCTCCCTAGGCCACCCTCACTTGCGCCAAGCGCATTATACCGTAAAGGCCGCTCGTTCCTTCGCTCGTTCTCTAACTCTGCCTTTTCTGGGTCCACAAATCTAAACGACATAATATACCCATAATATTCCATGAAGGCTGCAAGTCCTGACCTCAAATTTCTGGTTGTTTCTCCTTGTTAATTGGAACAGTAACTTTCTTTATAATCATGCCCAAATCATCCTTTATTCTCTTGAACTATTACAGAATGCGTGCCCTTGGTCGGCGTCGGGGTTTATTCCAAGGGCTTCCAAGTTTATTCCACAAAGATGGCCGGCGAATTTCGCTGCTGGTCGAACTTTGCCGCTGGTCGAACTTTACCCAATACGTGGCTGCTAGCGTTTCGTGGGGGCAAGCTGCGTCGTAAATGCATAACCATGTTTTGCGATAACGAAGCAGTGAGGGCAAGATTAATAAAAAGCAAATCTGCCGTGCCCTACTTTTATGTCTTTGCCAGAAGTCTAAACATGGCAGTCCTTTACTCCAATGTCCATCATAAAATCTGCGCATATACCTGGTCACCTATAATGTTCTAGCTGATCTTTCTCCGTTTCCAGGAAATTCAGGATGCCTATGCTCCGCAGCGAATGCGATCCAATACAGCCCACCCTTCCACAGAACTCTGGGTTTGGATAAGGCAATAGTATAAACGTCTCTGTTAGACTCTGCGAGGATCCTCATATGGCGAAATAGCGTAGCGCCGTCTACCTCAAAGCTTATAGCCATGCATGGTCTTTGTTTAATTTATTTTGCATTCCATGCATGTATCAGTTTCGCCATGTCGGTCCCATTGTCTGCGCTTTCAATCCTCCACTGCTTAGAATCCCGTAGAACGTACAGTAGATTGTCTCCATTCGTAAAACTTGGCTGGTATTCAATTTATGCAAGAATGCCAGGATTCTGGCTCTTTCTCGTTTAATTTTCGGGTCCCACAAACGCGCTCGCCTAATCAACTCACAGATATCTTGAATGATTTGTGTGCTCTCTCAGAACTGGGTATTCCATCTTATTTTAAACGTATTTACCGAGACAGTTGTTTTCACAGCGTTCTATGGTTTATGCACCAGGGATACACGTCACCCTACTTAGATATTTTTCCCTACACGGGGCCTGGCCTTCGCCGACATCACATTCTCGTCCTTAGGCATTTTCCATCTTCTGAAAACGGTCTAAAAGCGATAGCTTAGGAGCAGGTGTAACCAGCATTATCAGAATCAACAACTCAAATCTGTCTCATGCTCCACTACTCACTCACGCACGTCCACGCATCAATTTTGCCCAACTGACCTGCATGACAAAGAGTGGTTCAGAGTCCATCTCGCTAGTGGGTCGAACGCGGCGCCAACGTCTGTAAAACACTCAAAGTGCGTTGACACTCGGTGCACACACGGCACTATGCGACTTCGTGGCCACGTCGGTGAACACCGCACTCTGTCCAGCACCCGAGATTGACAAACGAGTGCTGCAATTTGCAGAGTGCTCTATCTCTGTCTCTCATGAGCATGTCTGTATATAAGATTGACGTCTAATTGGGTACATTATCCTCGCAGACAGTGATCGACTACAGTGGTACCGCATTACTCCTTTAGGGAGTTATCACTATTTCTAGCGTTGCCTCTTTCTTTTGGGAAGGCTACGCACCTGCTAGTCCTGGCAGGATAGCCGATCCACATGTCGTCCTGGATCGTGATGGGGCTCACCCCAAAGATTTATCATGAGCAAAATATTCTCTTATGTTATCCTCCATGGGAGAAATGAAGCTTTAGCGCAAGTTCTACCAGGAGGACTCAACTCACCCAACAGTTTGCCAATCACCAATTACCTGCCTACACCTGCTTTATAAAGAGTAGTCTAACCTATGTCCTTTCTACTTAGTTTTCGTTCGTGCTCCCCCTTCCAACCACCCACCACCAGGTCTGCTCCAGTCTACCGGTCAGGAGAAGGATCCGCCTCTTATGTTATCATTCAAAATAAATCTTTTCGTGTTTATTGGTGAATGAGTCTTCATGGGCGAATTGGTTAAGAAGCTGGACTTTTAAGCCCAAAACAGACTATCCATAAAGTCAGAGCATTAATCTCTGATTGGCGCAGGTGTTTTTGCCCACCAGTATCATGAGGCGAGAGGTCCCAGCGTCAAACCATCGCCATGGATGAACAGATAGATACTGTAGACAGACAGTAAGACAGAGAGAGGAGTAACAGGGTTACAGTGGTGATGCTAGACCTGATAGATGGCAACAGAGAGAGGAGAGGGGGACTGGAAATGTCCTGAGAAGATAAAACTACATTTGGAATTAGCAGAACATAGACAGCCAAGCAGAGTCGCGCCTCTGAGCAAAACAGTGGATGAAATACAACCCAGTAGTCAGGATAGGGGAAACTATGCACAGAGCGCTGCACAGTAGAGAAACACAGTGAGGAGACCACTGACAAGTTGGTTACCGTTCGATTTTGGATAATATTGAAATTTAAATGATTTCATTTTAATTACATTTCCAAAAGCTGGAAACAAATGGAGATAAGGATGGTCATGTTTGTTTAGGAACTCTTCCCTTGTTGAATCAAACCCCACACCGTATTGTTTAGCACACATCCCACTGCCGGTGGCCATGAATGACTCATCCAAAACTAGCTAGCTGCTCATTTTGACACAAAAAGGCCTATAGAAAACACACACACACACAACAACACACACTACACGTGTCCCTATTTTCCCTCCTCTCTTCCCTCTTCCTCCTTTTGAGGAAGGAACCCCCGGGATTTTAACTAGCCTCTCATGTTGGTCGTTATTATTTTGTTGAAAGGCGATGCTTTATTACGCATAAACAAACAACCAAACATGTGCCGCTTTATTTCCCCCCGCCCATCCTCGCCTTCTCCTCTTCCTCTTCTGATTGAAGAACAAAAAGCCACCCATCTACAGCGTGTTGCATAACTGGTGCCAGTTCGGCTGTCCCAAGGTTACATTAACTGGACATCTTTATGTAATCACTTGTCAATTGTTGTCGGTGGTGTAAATGTAGGCACGCCCCAGTCTTAACCAGGCCATGCTTCCAGCTGGCTCTTTCACGCTCTGTACATGCTCTATCTCCGTCTATCCTTCTGTTTCCATCAGTACCCCCTCTTCCTTTCTTCTGTTCCCTCTCACCCCTCTCCTCATCTATCCGCCTCTCTTTCTCCCTCTTTGTTTATCCCTCTTCTGCCCCTCTCTCCATCTACTCTTCCTCACCTTTTACACCGGCTGGGATCAGTTTGAAACAAACAAAGACTGCCATAATACCCAGTCTTTCAGACAACCTTATGATCCTCCACCGTCCACCACACAGCACGCTGCTGCACATATGTTATAATAAATTACATGCATGCCCGGTGGTTGAGTCCCTGTCAGAGTTAATTAGTGGTATGCCCCGGGCCCCTTCATGTCTTTATCAGTGAGAGAGAGAACGAGAGAGGGGGGGGAGAGGGTTTTAGGGGATTGTGGTGTGTGTGTGTGTGTGTGTGTCTGTGTGTGCAGTGCGTGCGGCGTGCGTGCGTGCTGCGTGCGCGTGCGTGCGTGCGTGCGTGCGTGCGTGTGTGTGTGCGTGCGTGCGTGTGTGTGTGTGTGTGTGGGTCAGGCAGAGAATGAAGAAGGGTTAATATGCAAGGTTTCGTTGAATGTATGCACATGTGGACACACAGGCACAGCGCCTTAATCAGCCTTTTTCAGAGATGATGAGCATTTAGCCTGTAAGGCAGAGCGAGAGAGAGAAAGTGAGAGAGAGAGAGAGAGAGAGAGAGAGAGAGAGAGAGAAGAGAGAGAGAGAGAGAGAGAACATTAGCTCCATTCATGATGGCTGCTAAACGGGGAGGACAGATGAAGGGGGATCAGAGGATGGAAATGAGAAAAGAGAGATGGAACGAGAAAGGGGAAAGAGAAATTAAGTGAAAGGAAAAAAGAAACGGATACAAAAAGACATGGAAAGAGAAGGAAGTAGATATAAAGAATTAAGAAACTAATAGTGACCAAAAGAAAGAGGGTGGAAATAAGGAATGGAAAAGAGAAGGAAAGCAGAGAAAAAGTATTTTTCTCTGCTACCAAAGATATTTAATTTGAATTGTGTGGCTCAAGAGGAGGGGTGGGGGACATTCAATTTCTGTTGATCTGGGAAATTCTGGAGAATAAGTTTGCTCTCTTTCTCTTAACTGTGTGAAATCTCTGAAACAGGAAGTAAAATAGCAAAACATGATGAAAGTGATTATTGGAGAGTGCAGGAAAGTTATTCAGTCCAAGACTGACAATAAGTTTACATTAGTAGAAGCTAGGCACATCCACAATTCCTGGCAACATTATGGTTCCTGTTGTAGTGGCGCCCTCTAGTGAAATTTATTTACACAATGATTTAAGTCAAATGATAGAAGATGTTTATTAATTAACTTATAATGCACTTGTTTCTGTATGCATCCTCTTGTAGTACCGTAATAGTAGAATTATAAGAGGAAAGGACCAAGGACCTTGGAAAACAAAGACTAAGGGAGTCTCTCCGGAAGTCCCTCGAGGAAGGCCTAAGAAGCCAAGCCCACCTAGCTAGGTGCCATACCTCAACCATCGTCAGGATATCCACCCGGGGAAGACGCCACCCAAGATCCTCTGCTCAGCGCAGAAACCCTTCCAATCTGTGCTACCCATCGCTCTCTACCTACACCGACCTCGAGATAATGGGAGGACTCTGGACTTGCCAATCAGCGTTTAAGAAGGCAGACTTCATCTCGGCCTACTTATCCCTCATGACTCTCCACTTCCTGACCCCAGAGACTTGGATCACTCCAGAGAACATTGCCAATCCAGCTGCCCCCTCCACCACCAGGGCGAGGATGAGGGAATGGACCTACAGGTCCCCTTCTTGACTTCTACGATGAGATGGATGCCCTTCTCAGCTTCTTCTTTCCAGAAAACGGCACACCACATCCTGCCAGAGAAGCTGCACTCACCTGAAATAACCACCTTTATCTCCACCTTTGATTTAACACTCACCCCTTCTCCTCCCACACACAGGGCCGGGAACCAACTTCTCCCTCCCTACTACATACTCCTCACATTGTCACGACCCGGCGTAACCTGAAACCTCTCTCTCCCAATACATTTGCCTCATCTGTCCTGTCTTCACTACCATCTCTCGTGCCATCTTCCCAACTGTCCAACGAGGAAGCCTCTGATACCATACTATCCTTCCTCTCCTCCTCCTTGGACTCCCTCTGTACCTTCCACTCCAGACCTTCGCAATCCACGCAACCCCCTCCTTGGCTGATAGAGCAGAGTTGCAAGCAGCTGAGAGGAAATGGAAGAGATCAGACTATCCTAATGATCTATCTCACTACTTTTACCTCCTCTCAGACTTCACCTCCACTGTGCCAACAGCCAAATCTGCCTTCTACTGGCACAAAATCATCTCCTCCGTCTCAAATCCATTTTCTGTGTTCTCTTCCCTCTTTACCCCTCCCCCACCTCCCCTTCCTTCCTCACTGCTGATGACTTTGCTATATACTTTACCCATGGACCTATAAAGAAAAGGACAGTGGATTAAAACATGGCACCCATTCATTCCTATGAAACCTACTCATTGGCGCAGGGCAACATCAAGGAGAGAATTGCTTCCACATCATGGGAGCCTAGCCACGCCCTAGTACATGGCGTTCCGGATGTAGAAATATTCTCGTTCTCTAGCATTGTTAGCATAGCATCATAAGCGAGAGGTCTGAGCGTGTCGCATTGTTTACCAACCATTGAAGTATAAGTCACCCCCCGATGATTCTCTGTATGTCATCTTTAAATGACACTCTTCCTGTGGGGTCAACCCTATGTTCGGGGACCATAGGACCTTTTTTTTTTTTTTTAAAGTCCTATGTTCCCTGTTTTTCCCAAAAAGGGTGCTATGTTCCCTTGTAGCAATACATACCGGGGAGCATACGACCATTTTTCTGAAAAATGGTCCTATGTTCCCTGCAATCTATCAATCTTTAAAAATATTTAAACTTTGACGCGACATTCGTGTGATGACAGCAAATCAGCGTTCAACCGGACAACTCAGTGCAGTGCAGGCCGGGGTGAACCTTAGCATGGAGGAGAAAGTGATTGTTGCCGTTTACTATATACTATATAATAGTGTGTCACGGTTAGCGGGTGGCAGGCAGGCAGGTAGGACCCAAACAGTTCAATAAAAGGAAAATTTATTAACGCAAAAAGCAAGGAACACGGGTGACGCGGGTAACACAGGGAACACCGGGAACGCACAGGACACAACTCACCACTAACTAAAATGATCCGACCAGCAACAAAGGAAAGACAAGGGCTTGAATACCAAACACACAGGACACGCAACGAGTAACAGCTGAAACACATTAGGGGAGGGAGCAGTAATCACACAGGAGGTAAACCTGACATGGGGAGAAACAAGACAGATACCAAAGTAAAACGAGACCATGACAGTCCCCCCCCCCCTCAAGGGTCGACTACCAGGCGACCCACGACATGCAAAAAAAAAAGGAAAGTCAAATCCGAATAGGGTGGGTGGAGGGGGCCCAGGAGGAGGGAACAAAAATAAATTCTGGAGGCCTGCCACGGCGAAGACCCACAGGTGGCCGGCATCAGCGAAGACGAGGTAGAGGGCGGGCCCTTTCTGGAAGGTGGAACCCCTCGGGAAGGCAAGGTGGAGGGTGGGCCCCTTCTGGAGGGTTTAGAAGGTGGCACCCCTCGGGAAGGCAAGGTAGAGGGGGGGCCCGTTCTGGAAGGTTTAGAAGGCGGCACCCCTCGGGAAGGCGAGGTAGAGGGGGGGCCCCTTCTGGAAGGTTTAGAAGGCGGCACCCCTCGGGAAGGCGAGGTAGAGGGCGGGCCCCTTCTGGAAGGTTTAGAAGGCGGCACCCCTCGGGAAGGCGAGGTAGAGGGCGGGCCCCTTCTGGAGGGTTTAAAAGGCGGCACCCCTCTGGAAGGCAAGGTAGAGGGCGGGCCCCTTCTGGAAGGTTTAGAAGGCGGGACCCCTCTGGAAGGCGAGGTAGAGGCAGGGCCCCTTCTGGAAGGTTTAGAAGTTCTGGAAGAGGGGCACCCTCGGGAAGGAGTAGGGTTCAGGAACCGGACAGGGCTCAGGGACTGGAGTCATCTCAGTGGCTGGAGAGAAATGTGAACCGGATGGCATTCCGAACTCACCACCCCCAATCTGATAGTCCGTAAGGCACCATCCAACCCGGGCCTTGAAGCAACAGCGCTGCACGTACGCCCCAACACAGCCTCCAACAAAAAGAGCGTCCGCTGGGTCCAATGATGGTCGGATCATTCTGTCACGGTACGTTAGCGGGTGGCAGGCAGGCAGGTAGGACCCAAACGCAGAGAGTTCAATAAAAGGAAAATTTATTAACGCAAAAGGCAAGGAACACGGGTGACGCGGGTGACACAACTCACCACTAACTAAAATGATCCGACCAGCAACAAAGGAAAGACAAGGGCTTAAAAACTGATGAAGAGAAAGTTCTCTCACGGACACGTCGGACAGCGAAATATTTGATTTAATCTTCAGGCATGATCATGGGAAAAGTACTGGCAGCAAAGTTTACCGAGAACACATTCGCCGAGACAATAGATTCACAAGATTCTTATAGGGAACATTAACATTGTGGGAAGGGAGTGGGAGTGACCTTAGGCCAAGTAAATTTGTAATACAATGGGTGGGTATTGGACGTGTCTGCAGGTTTGGCTCTAAACGAGTTTACACAACAAAGAGGTCAGTCGATTGGCCTGGTCACAAAACCAGACTTACTGGCTCCAGTGGAACTTGAATACGAATTAACTTAACCTCTCTCAGTTTAAGAGAGGAAGGGATTTGTTTTAAGTTACAGGGAGAATGTATACAGTTCCTTCTAATGTAATAATTATATAAACGAGGTTAATATAATTTGTATGTGATTGTATATTTATAGTAATGATTGATATTTCCACGACAAATACCAAACACACAGGGCACGCAACGAGTAACAGCTGAAACACATTAGGGGAGGGAGCAGTAATCACACAGGAGGTAAACCTGACATGGGGAGAAACAAGACAGATACCAAAGTAAAACGAGACCATGACATAGTGTATAATGTAATATATTTGTAGAGATAATATCACGGCCAAAAGCTCTGTGCGCCTCCGGATGGCCGTAGCGCGGGGGGCTCTCGTAGGGATTGGGCTTCTCGGGGTTTGTTTACCGGCGTTGCTATGGTTACCGGTCTTGTGATTTCCAATGGTTTATTAGCGGTGGTATCTAATAAATCGCTGTCTAATCAATACTTCATTCACTGCCTCTTCCGTGGTCATTACAATATTATGAATAGACTGCGTCGGGTTCTCGTCTCTCCCTCTTCCATAAAAGGTAAAGACATGCAATGGTGGTTATCTCGGCCGGAATTTGGCACATAGGACCCTTTTAAAAAGGGTCCTATGTTCCCCAGTCTAATACAAAGAGGGGAACATAGGACCCAGGAAACATAGACACGTCCCCTTCCTGCCATCTGGGCAACAATTATTATTTATCAATTATTATTATTTAACAATTACCATTTATATTATTATTTTGGATTAGTTGGTCCCTTTTTCACCTGATAAAGAGAAAAAGAAGTGCATTTAAATTTTTATTATTGTATTTTAAAACAAAAATATTAAATATATGTAGTCCTAGAAAAAATGCAGTTAAATGTTACTGCTTAAGAAACAGATTCCTTCCAACCAACTATTTACGAAATATGCAATCAATATGAAATACTTATATTAGACTATTAACAATATTAAATATATTAAATATATATATATATATATATAAATATTAAAAATGACGTAGATCTCCATAATCATTCAGGTAATTAATACGTCTGTGCCTGTTCGTGCCTGTCCAGCCATTTCAATTATATGTTTGTTTTAGGGTTTCCACACTGGGTAGTGCAAATGGCATATGGCACCCACAAGAGGTTATTAGAGCACAGGTGGAGGTGATTGTGAGGTTGGATGAGCAAACAGCAGTGCCCTTTGGAATTCGACACTAGGACACCCCTTAAGCCTTAATAATTTCGGGAGAACGGGCAGCAAAGTCTGTGAGTCCGTGAGTCGGGACATTGGGATATACACTGCTCCTGGGGGCCTGACCTTACTCAGAAGGTGAAGAACATCAGCTCCTCCTATATCCCTGCCACCATTCTCCCTCCCCCTACCCCCACCCCTGTTTTTACCCACTTTATCCCTCTCTCCACCGAAGATGTAAAATATGATAAGGGGGCATGTGATGGGGTGGTTAGACGTCACTATTAGAATAGTGATGTCTAACGGCACCACATTCCCCCTTGACCCGATCCCCTCCTCAGTCCTCTTGGCCGTCTCCAGCGAAATCCGGCCATTTCACACCACCCTTATGAACTCCTCCCTCACTTCAGGCCTTGTTCCAGCGTCTTTCAAGATTGCGAGAATAAAGCCGCTCCTCAAGAAACTGACCCTTTTCTCTTCCAACATTCAGAACTACAGACCGATATCTCTTCTTTCATTCCTTTCTAAAAAAACTTGAACGTGCCATCTTTAACCCAACTGTCCTCCTATCTCTCAAAAAAATCTGCCTGACCCTTCAAGGCTTCAAGATTGCACAGTCCACTGACGCAGCTCTCCTCGCGATGAAAGAGTCGCTCCGTGCTGACAGAGCCTTGTCCCTCTCATCGGTTCTCATTCTCCTGACCTGTACGCAGCGTTTGACATCATGAACCACAGAATCCTCCTCGGACTCTTGCCGAACTTGGCATTGCTGTCTCTGCGCTATGGAATGGCTCCTTGTCCAAACACTTCACTCTTGACATTGGTGTCCCTCAAAGCTCTGTACTGGGACCCCTTCTGTTCTCCCTCTATACCAGATCCCTGGGCTCTGTAATTACATTGCACAGTTTTCCCTATAACTGCTATGCTGACGACACACAACTATTCCTCTCCTTCCCTTCCAACACCCTGATTGCAACACGCATCTCAGAATGTCTGGCAGACTTCAGCACTTGGACGACTGCCTATCGCCTGAAGCTTAACCTCAACACGACTGAGCTCCTGGGAAGCAGCTCAGCTCCTGGTCCAAGTGCTCATCCTCTTTCACCCCGTTTACTGCAATTTACTCCTGGCTGGAGTCGGGACTACCTGCCTAACCATTGCAGCGTGTCCAGAACGCTGAAACGTGCCTCGTGATCAACCTACCTAAATTCTCTATCCCCCTCTCCCAGGACCTTCACTGGCTCCCTGTAGTAGCTTGCATCAAATTCAAGATGATGGTACTGGCCTACAAGGTGTTCAATGGAACTGCCCCTGCCTACCTCCAAGCGTTGGTTAAACCACACAGCCCAGCTTGAGCGCCCCGCTCAACTAACCCAGCTGGACGCCTGGTACCAGCATTGTTAAGAGCAGGAACAAGCTCCCTTCTAAGGACCGCAGACTTGCTCACCAGCTTCCGCGAGATAATCAAAACTCACCTGTTCAGAATTGTTGCACGTCCTCACCATGTTGTACGTCCTGGCACTTAATGTACGCACTTATTGTAAGTTGTATTTAGTTATTGTGCTTAGTTGTGTAAAATCTTATCCTTGCTATCATTGTTGTAAACTGGGAATGGGTTAACCTAGCGATTAGTTAGCGTTAGTGCTTTGTTCTATGGACATCCTTACTGTACCGAGAGTGATATATTCGCTGTAAGTCGCTTTGGATAAAAGCGTCTGCTAAATGCCATAAATTTAATAGTAATACTGTAATGATAAACAATTCTATATTTGCTTTACTTAATGTAAGCTGTGTAATTGGTCAAAAGTGGTTAGTCCAAGTGGTTTAAAACCTGAACTGTCACCAACAGGGCTGAGGTAGTGGGATTTAAGGGCAGGTTTAAAACAAGCCACCTATCCTGATGGCTTAGAAATCAGCTGTATCACCTGAACTGCTTCCCTTGTATTGCATTGTTTTTGCCCAAATCAAACTGCAAAGTTTGTGAGGCATCGACACCGGCAAACAACCCCACACACTGTGATGCCAGCGTTTCTTTCTTGGGCTTTTCCTAGATTCTCAGGAGAGTATTCAGTCGAAATAGTCGAGCTGGGAGGGCCCTTGGACCAGGAGCTGAGCTGCTTCCCTCGTGAGGAATGGCCGGATCCTGCAGTTTTTGGAGTAAGCAGATCTGCAGGACGTCACCACCGCAGTGGTCTTCGTGGGGGCCCTGCAGTATGGGGCCACTGAGGTGATGTTCCTGGGGGCCCAGCAGTATGGGGCCACCGCAGTGATGTTCCTGATGGCCCTGCGGTATGGGGCCACTACGGTGATGTTCCTGGGGGCCCTGTAGTATGGGGCCACTTCAGTGATGTTTGGTGGGGCACACTGCGGTATGGGGCCACTGCAGTGATATTGGCGTGGCCTCTCCGCGTACGGGCACTCAGTGCGGTGCCAGCAAAGCCGACACATCTCTTACCCTCCTGCTACTGAACCACAGAAGAAACGTGACTATTATGACACTCACACCCCTGTTGTCTCCTCTCAAGGGATCTTGATGAACACAAACAAGCAACAAAAACACTTAATAACAAATGTGCGTGTGATAATAACATACATATCGTAGAAAACCAAAACAGCCCATGCTGATGATTTCAGCCATTAGGTAGATTAGTAGATTATATTAGTAGAGATGAACGAGGGGGTAAGTAGCATGAAAATGATGAAGATAAAGCGTGGAGGATGAAGAAGATGGTGGACAGGGAGAGGACGGTGGGAGAGAGAGGACAGGATTAAGAGGAAGGAGGGGATGCAAACTCGAGGGATGTAATAGGCTGCTTTGACCACTTGCTTCTTGACGTGGTTGTCCAAGAGGGCTGTAAGCCTGACTTGGCTGGGTTCTGGCGTGCCATTGGTCCTCAAGTGAAGACCCGCCCATATGACAAAGTGCATTGTCACACACACACACACGGCACACACGATTAAGTACTATGATGGTTGGTTTGGGTTCCATGATGTCAGGGCGTAATGTTGACGAACCTAATTGCAGGGCAGTCTAAGTGTGACAGATCCTGAGGTACAGACTGGCCACACTCTGATGGTCCATGTATGTCAGGGTAGTAATGTTGAAAACAAATAGGACAGACTGGTCCACACTCAGAGTGTGGTTCGGCTGGGCGACTGATTGGCCTCCGCAGCCTTCTGCTGCACCCACCTGATGCAGTAGAAGATAGTTTGAGTCGCTGCTGCGTATGTAGGAACTGCATAATAGCCCTGCAGCAGGCGTGAGGTTCTCCTGGGAGCATTGGGTGGGCTGAGAGCCACTCTTGGCCTGGGCCTGCTCCGTCACCCCATCCATGGCCTATTCCTCTTCTTGATGATGATCAGCCTCCTCCTTGATTCTGTCTCCCCTGCCTATCACCCCCATACCCAGGCTTCCCTGGACCAAGGCAGCTCCAGTGGTGGGGGATATCTGGGTCGGTCATGATGCGGATTGCTAGTTGCAAGAAGCATATGAGGTCAGATCAGTCTCGTACTAGTGAATGCCACACAGGGTTTCACTAATGTATTTCTGGGTTTTATATATAATGTCTCTCTCACACCTGAATATACAAATCTCAATACACAAATCTTAGCTTAACAAATGTATTTCTGATGCACACACAAATGTGAATTTTTTATTTATTTTTTTGTAACCAAAACCTATTTGGATGTTTTTTGGACGACATTTATAAACAAACGGTTGAAGCCTCATTTACATACTAGTAGAAGTGTGTGAACTGCCTTTGTGTATGGGTTATTTGAGAAACCCCTTCCGTATATTTGTATTATTCTTACATTATCGTCCACGTCAGAAGTAACACTAGCATTGCCAGCCATGGATACATATGGACCCTATGGAACCATTAGCATGAAAAAAATATGTTGATGTTGATACATAATGCAAACTTTTTGATAGGCTTTACAAAACTGGATGGAATAGACGTTGTCAGCTTCAGAGCTCATACTTTACTCCTGTAGTTTGGAGTGATTAAAATATTCATAAAAAATTCACCATCCATATGAATATATCAATGATATATGAATTCAGTATTTGTTTTTTGCATCTCAATAAATTTATTTAGATAGGTACTACTGATTTAATTTTCATATTTTGCAATATCAATTACAGCTAGTCTTCATATAAGAGTAGCTTGAGCTCTGGAAGCGCCACAGGCGGCCATTTGCATAGATTTGATTAATCAATATGAGTCATTTGTTAACAATTATTACACTGCACAAGTGTAATCATACGTCTTCTTCAGGCCCTCTATTTTATTCAAAGTCCCCAGACCTCTTTCTCTGAGCAAAAGGCACAGGAAGCGATGTAGATCTCGTCAGTGGGCTCTGATGGAGCCCTGTCATATAGAGATGGGAAGCGATGCCACAATTCACACACACAAACACACACACACTGGTGTATCAGATCAGAATGTAGGATAAGGCGATTTTGAAAAAGGAGCTTACGTGGTGCTTGGGACAGCGTGTGATGAATACCAGCATGCGCACGCACACACACATACACACACTGACACACACAATTAATAACATGTATAGTAAAATAAATACTAAACACTGATGTCCAATTTTTAATAAGATCAAGTCACAAAAGGCAGCAAACGTTAACATTATTGCGCATGTTCATCCATATGTAGGCCTATGATGTAAAAATACAAATTTCCATGCAAGTGTATTTACACTAATCCCATATGATGGATGTGAGATCAACGTATAATCATAACGGCACTTTATATGATGCAGTCGGGAGCCCCCTATCGAATTGGGATTTGCTGCTACAACGTTGAATGATCGGACCCAAGGAACAGGTCAGTTGGGGACCAGTAAACCGACCTGTAAAACAAGAACAGAATGCTATAAACGCAGGACTAATCATTAATTAGCGATTATTAAAGCATATAAAGACTGGGACCAGAGAGATAATTACTTTCTCTCCATTGAAACAATTCATATCTTTCGATCTCAGAGTTCTTATGGGCTCGACCGGAAAAGCCGTGACATCGGCACTCTTATAGAAGCGACAACAGTGTCCCCTCCCTTTTTAACAGCTCTGGTTCCGGAAGTAAGTTTCACATTCATTTTCTCACGTTACGTTTATAATTCAATTTTGTATTCATTTCAACCATAAATATATTCCTAAGCTTTTATAATACCCAATTATTAAAAAGCCACTGCTAAGTGCTATATCATGTATTTGTACTTTAATTTTATTTATTTATTCTATATCAACACTATTTGTCAACTGTAGAGTCTTATCCTCTACCAGCTAATAACTATAACTTTCCAATAATCTAAATCATGGTTACTTGGTTTCGAATAAACCTTGTCTCGTGGTTACAGCGAGCGCTACCAGTCAGAACTTTGTTAAAGCGCTTTAGGGTTAGTGTTGTGTAGTGTTTCAAATGACATCGCAAATAAAACATGTTTTCAAAAAACTAGGATGTTGCCGGGTAACTTGTGCTTCTGCAGGAAGCAAATTACCATTGTTTCACAATATAACGAGGTTTTACCATACAACATGGTAAAAACATTATAGATTTTAATCAAAAGCTTGATGGAGAAAGTTAATGGGATTTTTAATTCCAGAACTACACTGGACATGACAAGACTAGGCCATCTTTATAGGTCTGCGAAGTCTAGTTGAAGATTCTGTTCATGCCAAATGACTGCATGGGCAGAGTTAGCAAGGTTGGGTAGGTTGGT
>OLKM01004945.1:0-19216 GCA_900291075.1 Melanogrammus aeglefinus | reverse complement strand
CTTGGCCAGCACTGCTGTGGAGTCAGACGAACATCGGACCCCACCACAGCTACAGGGGTTTGTTTAGCTACAGAAACAAACAGTCTTCAGTTATTTTAATAAGAGATGTAGCATTGCCAAGGGACAGTTCAGTTCATACTGCCTACATTCTAAATTCGGGTTGTTGCCGTTTATTTCTTCCTTGAACATATGACGAACAACATTTAATCGAAAAAAGTTTTCAGAAAGTACACTTTCAAATGGTCGAGTTTAAAACATCTGATTACATAAAGAAATGCCTAAAAGGTTGCAATGATGTGTAGCATTTAGGGATATTAACTTTTGAACAAGTTAACGATCGGCCATAATATAAAAAGGTAATAATCCTGGACCAGTGGGTTTGAAAGGACTCGCAGGCAGTGGCTGCATTGCGGGTGCCGTTCTGTCGGGTGTTTACTGGTCGGACGGAGCTGGTACACTCGACCACCTCCTCCTCCTAAAAGAGATGAACAGGGGTAATGTAACAAGGCCCTCTCTAGTCCATCCAGATCACTCCAGTTACACACAAAGAGGAGCGATACCTGGGCTTCTTGGTGGCTCTCTCAGGGAGTCTGTGGGCGAGAAGAACCAGGACTAGACAGAGGGGAGCCTTCTCCAAAGTCCTCTTCCACTAGCACAAAAAAAACAGACCAAGAAGTTTTTACCTTTGGATTAATTTGTTTGGCATGGTCAGGTGCTACCAAACTAACGAAATTAATGAGATTAAATGTTTTTTAAATATTTTATGGTTTTTAAACATTAAAACCCTGTTAATGGTAGATGTGAAAAACTAACTATTGTAATGACCTTGGTACCACAATTTCCAGTGAATAATATTACAATTGGGGAGTTGTCCCGATATAATTTACAAGTTATAATCAAATGTGTATTACTGTTGACCATTCATGGCCACCTTAAAAATATACTCCACTTGGGAGGTGCGGGTTTAGTGGAACAACTGCCATTCTGGGTAGTCTTTTAAAGACATGCAGCGTACAGATTATATTATATTTGTGGTGGTAGCGGACCAAGGATGGTCAGCCAGAAGCAGTCCCGTCTCAAGAGCCATCATTTGGTCAATATCGCTACAAAATAGGCAAATAACAAGCCCCCTGCCCCTAGTCAATAGCCTTACCAAAATGCAATTAATCTGAAAATGTCATGTTTATTTTTTTTTTTCAATTGATTTAAATTGCTGTTCAGTGTGTCCTGCTAGCTCTATAACAGTGAAAAGATGGTTAATCTGCAAGGCCAGTAGAGGCCCGGTGGTGAATTTGTCAAAAAATATTATGATTTAATAGGATTGTGAGATTTGGGCCACGATTCAACATTATTGCGATTCTTACAATATTGCGATATAGCAAGTATTGCAATTTGATTTTGAGATATATTGCGACTCATGTACCCCAGTGTTCATTTTGTCAGCTATTTTAGATTTAGTCTTAGTCTTTTGACGAAAATGCTTATTATATTTAGTCACATTTTAGTCATTGTTTTCCTTTGTAGTTTTAGTCAACTTTTAGTCAAAATGTTCTCTTTTTAAACTACCGGTTTTTCAATTAGACTAACCCCATATATATGGACACTTGCTAAGTTGTTCCACTCAACTCAAAGAGTACTAAAGTGAAAACTTCACGTTGTCCTGGCAACCGGATTTTCAGTTCTAAACAACCGAAGGAGAGATGGCGTTCTCCATTGCTTCCATGTGTTGTTTGTGTTTGTTTAGTCATGGAAAAAAGGTTGTTGAACTTTTTTTTTTTTCATTAACGAAATTAACACTGATTTACCCCATATTATGGTGATATCCATTTGTAGGGTTAGTTGTTAGTAAATCTCCCAGCTTTCTTGCGGCATTCGCAGAGGCACGTCCCCCCTTTTGGTCGTAGTAGCTATCTTTTTTCTCATTGGCTAATCATTGTTAGCTACATTAGCCTCTTTAGCAAGTGTGTAAGAACATTTAAAAACGGCATTAAAATGACCAACGTTAAACAAATACAAAGAAAATAAATCTCTTTACAGCGCAGCAATTTCATTGATGTGTAGTACAGTCGGCCTCACAGAACTCGCTCTACTTTCAGAATAGTGAGCGGGACCGACCAGTTTAACTGTATACCTCAGTTAAATGCCGCAAGAAAGCTGGGTGATTTGCAACTTACGACTTGCACGTACCATACAAAAGGGATTACAGCATTATTCTAAGTTAACACAAACATTGAGAAAAATATAACTGCTCGACTCACTTCAAATGTCACATTTACAACATTACCTTTGACACATTAACTTAAGTGCAAAAACTTTGTCCTTAAAGATTTAGGACACATGGCCATAGTAATTAATCTCTAAATAGGAGAAAAGATTGCGATGCTAAACAGAATCGATTCTCCACATTAAAAGCGTACTCGGATTTATTAGATTTGAGTGTTGGGGTATTTCTTGACTCCTTAATACTTAAAGGGGACCTGGGGTGTTGTTGTGGGTAGATGGTGCTCCCACACGCATACAAACTTTGAAATAAATCCGTACATGATTTTTTTGAGTGAGATACGCATTTCTGGAAGCAGCCAGCCTCCAGCTACCAAACGAGCGAATGTGTTTCGGCGCCCCATCCTACGTAGGAAGGGGGCACATTTGAATATTACCTCCCACTTCCCCACTCCCCTCCAATCAGAGCATCACTAGATTGTGTGGACCAGCGGATGTGCAGCTCCGGCGGGGGGGAACTCGGCGCTAACCCTGCCGCTAAGCTCCGGTAGTAAAATCCCTTTCTCTGGCGCCGAGCTAACCCCGCCGGAGCTGCTTCCGAAGGGAAGTCGGGAGGAGGAGACACAAGGAGTAGAAAGGGATTGTACCCCCAAAGCTGAGCTGCCGGACTGCTGCCAAGCGACCCCAGCCGGAGCCGCTAGTCCGCTGGAGCTGCCACCTAGCTTCGGCACCAGTTCCGGAGTACACCGCCCGAGCTGCCGGACTGCGGCCGGACGGCTCCGACGACGGCCGGCAGCTCCGGCGTGGGGAGCTGGGAGGCAGTCCGGCAGCTCAGCTCCCGGATTACAATCCTTTTCTTCTCCATGTCGCGGTTCATGGACTTCAGAGAGTCAATGCCAAAGTTCCTTCCCCCCCAATTCTTCTCAACCATGGCCGAGATATCCCCCACTACGAGTCTTTACTTGTGGAAGTACCAGAGACGTCAGACAGTCTTTATTATTCATAATATCATCCGAGGCGCACATAGCTTTTGGCAGTGATATTAGATAGATTATATAAACACCCGTATATCATATTATTATTATGTTACATTATATAATATAGAGCTCTAGGAGTCAGCAAACGGCAGCAACCCCTTCCCCTCCATGCTGTGGTTCAGTCTGACAGCTCATTGGTCAATGGGCAGCAGCTCATTTGCATCAACGCTACAGACACCAGAAACAGCGCATTCTGAAGGGACTGAAACTGAGGGGAATAGCGGTAGACAATTATTTTTTTCCCCTAAAAGCTATTTCCAGCAAATAGCTTCAAAAACATGTTTTCTGGAACTCAAATACTATGTTTACTTGTTGGGAAAACACCATAATATGTCTCTAACATTTGTGAACTCTGGATTGGCTATATTTATGAATTTGGCCAGCAGTCTTCTCTGCGGGAAGAACCAACCACCATCCTTCCTCCCCTGTATGATCATGTTTAACTTTTGACTGTGCACAGAGAGGAGGTGCCACTCACAGACAGGAGGCCGGGTCATGGGAGAGACTGAGGCCGGGCCATGGAGTGATGGAGCAAAAGAGCAAGCAGCGCTACAATGTGATTCGATTTCACCCACTTTAAAATAGTACAACATTTATACAAAAGCAATATGTGGCGGTCAATGCAACACTGGCAAACACTGCAAGACTTGGCCGTGTTTGAGATCCATTAGGAGGGTGGTCCGTACCTTGGGCAGCCCCCGCGAGGAGCTGTAGGAGCTGTTGATGGGGTTGCGCGTGGACCCGGGGGTGCCGCCGGGGGCTGGGGCCGCACTCCCGGAGCTGATGGAGGACGTGCGAGACCTCTTCACAGCAGTGTCCTCCGCAGAGTTTGTGCCACGTTTCAGGGTGCCTGGCCTGGGGAATGGAGGAAGGATATTTAAAAGGGAAGTTTGCCAATTGAACACATTGAGCGTACCGTTAAGGTTAATTTGCAATTGGAGCAGGAATCGATAATGCTGGCAAATACGTTGTGCCATTTTTTCCTGCATTTGGCGTAAAATCTACTGTAAAGTTCTGGCTCCACCTTATGTGTGAAGAATGCAGCAGCATTAAGCACAAGCATGCAAAATGTAGAAAGCGCTGAACACCTGTCAAACTGTGTGCACCAATCAAAGTTCTCAAGGAGGTGGAAGTTTTTTTTCTGCCCCGGCTTTTCATTGTAAAGACCAGTCTTATTAAACCCTGATAAACCCATACAGGATGGAAATATAAACCACTAAACAACGTCAAGCAGATTGGATAGTGATGCAGATGCAGACCGTTCAGCCTTTTTTAGCCAACAGAGAAACCACAACATTTACCGCAAAACGTAATCCGATCATGAACTGCTGCTTACTTTGGTACCAGCTGTGATGTCGTTCCATTGGGTAGAATGGGCTCGAATGCAGAATGTGTACTTCCACCGCTGTCATTGCGCCTTAGGAAAAAAAATAAATACATATCATGAAATGAAACTGAACTGTATAATGGGCAAAACATTGAAAGCAAAATATAAAATAACAGCAACCTGAAAAACAGAAATGTAAATACCTTCTTTTGCTGTGCTGGTCTGCTGTGAAGCTCCCGTCACCGTCCTCCACTACTACATCTCTCTTGCGACTCTCCTTGAGCACCTTCATCACCCCCTCGGTGCAGCAGGGCTCAGGGGGACAGCCAAAGCCCGGGGAGCCTGGATAGTCTAACCTACAGAACACACAGTATCCAAGACAACACTGGTAAACTGTGTCATAAACAACGATAACTACTGCTTGAATTGGTAAACTCGGCCATGTCACTACTTCAATGCAGCAATGATATGGTAAGTAGGTTAACTTAAAATCAGTGTAGCCAATCAGTGCAAGGGGATCATTTAATTACAGTGATGGAGCTTCTTTTAGGGCATTGCATATTAACAACATTTAAAAAAAATCTAGAAGGTTGAAAATGTCCCGTAAATCTAGACTAATGATTCATAGCCACAAGGAAAACTCAGAACCAACTAGTGTGGAAACTGGCAAGATCTATTCACTGGGATACGACGCTACCAGCCAATGACTATAGGGTTGAAAGCATGTGAGGTGAAGTAGATGCAAGTTGGGCTCAGACCTATCATTTTAATTGAATGACATCACACACACAAAGTTGTGAATTACGTTGGCGGTCTGTGGTTGCTTGGGTCCGGACGGGCGATCTTGATCGTGACTGGGCTGTGGAGCATGGTGGAGTTGCGAGGGCTGAGGATGTTCTTCCTCCTGAAGCTGTCCCAGTGGGCTGGGGGCAGCACACCCAAAGACGCAGTGCCAGACTGCAGAAGGGGTAGTGACGCTGAGGGGTGATGACAAATCTGCCCGTTGATGCAACGGCGTCCCTTTGGATCAACAGAGAAGGTTAAAGGTTATGAGATGTCTTCTGATTCTCGATTTATTTAACAAGAGATATATGGGCTAGACTGAAGACTTTCGGTGCGGACAAAGGATGCATTCAATGCATCCTTAGCATGCATTCAATGCATCCTTATGATGCATGCATTGTATTTAGATTACTTATCCTCTCTATTAACCCATTGGTGGTATTTATTAAACAAATCAGAACGCAACATCTTATTCCACTTGTCTGCTTTTGCAGTTAATTTGATCCATTCTTAACTAATTGTAAATATCGTTGCATTTACATGAATATCTTTCGGCAATATGTACCATTCATGTGTTTGGTCAGTACATTAATCCAATGACCCATTATAACCCAGACCGAAGGGAATAGGCTCAAATAAACCAATTTAACGTAGCTGCTCCCATCCCTGCTCTTCAGCCCGGTCCCCACCGACCTACCGAGTGAAGGACAGCCTTCAGCCCTGTCCCCACCGACCTACCGAGTGAAGGACAGCCTTCAACCCTGTCCCCACCGACAGCCTTCTGTTCTGCGTGTAACCTACCGGGAGAAGGACAGCCTCCGGTTCGGCGTGTGGACCGCATGGTTCGGTCGAGACAGCCTCTCCCGGAGCAGCTCTCTTGGATGGGGGTTAGCTCCGTAACTTGAAGCGGCTCTCGGCCTCTCGGCATGGCCCTCTTTCGCGATGTAACTTCCCATGAGTATATCTCGGGGACTAAATAAAAAAGTTTCGCTTGCTAACGCGTCTCTGCGATAGAGATTCGTCTCGGTTTGCCTCTGGCTGGTGTACACGTCTGAATACTTTACGCCCACCTGATTGTGGCGACTTCTAAACCGCCCCGGTGTGGACAGCAACCCGCCGCCCCCTGTCCTCCCGGCGAACCAGCGCCGCAGCACGGGCGGGACACGCAGGCCACGCCGTGGATTTAGGCCCGATTTAGTATAAACCGAGTTTCCTTTGTGGCAGTAAAAAACAACACAGCAAACCCCGATGATCAAAGTGAAATAAAGAAAGGCTGGGATAAAATAGAGCCCCAAAACAGCTCCAAGTAGACCAAAGAACCCTACAGAGATGAGTGATAATAACTGCTTCTCTCTTTGAGCCATGGCGGCAACGCGCCGCCGGAGTACTTCATATCCAATAATGCGTCACATGATCAGTTTCTTCTTCTTCTACTTATTTTGGTTTATTGGCGGGTTGTAGCCATAGCTTTCTTGGTGCATACCGCCACCAATTTACAGGAGTATGTGACAATAGCATGTGTAACAATAGTTAATGTATTTTTTACTGTTCCCAGTATTGCCACCCAGTCTCTCATTATTGTGAGCACCGTTTCCTTCCTTCTATCTTCCCTTTAACACCATGCGCACACATTTTTTTGTATATTATAATTTCTTCCGGTGGTTTCTCTGTCCCATCTTTCCTGCCACTTTTTAATTACTCTTTTTTTTTTTAAATTTCTTTAACTTCTGCTTTTCCATACGGTATACCTATTATGTTGTTCATTTTAGTTGCTATTTTGGCAGTTTTGTCTGCTCCCTCATTTCCTTCGATTGTTTTTAATATACTTACCTACTTGCCTTGCACGCTTTCTCATCCTCTTCCCACTCTTTCCTCATTTCTATTAAGTTTAAATCTATCTCTATGTCCGGAAATAACCAAATTGAAACATTACTTATTGGAGTAGAAGTCACTTTTAAATTACTTACCCTTTATTCTTCTGATTTTGCTTTGGTTACCGATCCAAATCCGTTACTTTGATAGGCCTACTTTCCATATTCCCAACATTCCTGACATTTTTGGCAGGGTTTTCATATCCACATCCCTGTAGTCTGCTCCAGTATTCAAGTAACATTTTGTCTCTTCTAAGTTCTATTGGTACTTTTCCTAATTCTATATGAAGTGCTTGAATGGGGGATGACCTCATTACCCCAGCACAAATCCTCATTGCTTTGTTAACTGCTCTATCTATTTTATTATATAAAACAGTGGCGATTTTAGCCTGAAATTTCTGGTGGGGCAAATTTATATGACGTCATATTACGTCACAAAAATAGAGGTAGCTGTTTATTATAACAGTAGGCCTACGTATATAGAACCAGTCAGGTATACTATTACCTGCATTTTGAGTGCCAGCAGGGAGCAGACATCCTATTTCAAATACATACAAATACATTTCACATGCTTTAGCGCTCAGTACGACACAAAGATGTTGCCTATAATAATAATAATAATATTGCATTATATTTTAAACGCCCTATTCGTTCCAAAGAATCTCAGAGCGCCAACATGGTACGCACTATAATATAGCATTAAAGTAAAACAATTAGACAGACACATAGCTTCAATAACTTCCATAATTTATTAAACAAAAAAGACGATCTCCTTCAGCTCAAAAAAAAAGAAAAAAAAAAAGGTTTTGACTCACCAATGCCGCTCATTTAAAAAGGAAGTTGGCTCGACGGTTCTTTGCTTGAGCAAACCTCTCAATTACTTAAACGTTAAAATCCAGCAGTCCATTAATGAAGGTGTTTTCAATAGAAAGCATGGAGAGGGCGTTCAGTCTCTTCTGTCCCATCGTGTTCCTAGTGAAAGTCTTTATCCTTTTCAGCGTTCGCATTATCCCAGTCTACATTACGTAGAATACGTAGATTACGCAGTTAACGTCTAGGGGCAAATTTGAAATTGCCCCTAGCCTCAATGTTAACTTTGGCCGGTGTGGTTCGCGCTCATTGATGTTTCTATGGTAACGGTGGGGGCAGCGTAGGTCTTTTGCCCCTCCGGAAACAGGAAACGGAAACATAGACATAAACGTTCATTCAACAAGCACACAGGCAGTAGAACACACGAATCAAATTACTCCCAAACACAGGCAATAATGCTTGTGAGTCAAGTTATTCACACAAATATGTACGCTACTTTGCATATAAAAAAATATATATAGTTTGCCACGAAGTAGGAATGGATTGAGCCTTCTGCTCAGCAGCGCCATCTCGTGGGTCTGGTGGGGCACTGCCCCACCTGCCCCTAATGTAGAAACGCCACTGATATAAAATATTATATATATATATATATATATATATATATATATATATATATATATATATATATATTATATATATATATAATAAAAATTGAGAGATCCATCTACCTATATATATATATATATATATATATATATATATAATATATATAATATATATATATATATAATATATATATATATATATTTATATATATAATATATATTTATATATATATATATTATATATATTATATATATACATATACAGACTGCTTGTCTGCTCCCCATTCTTTCCCACTATTGCCCTCATTAAATTAAAAACTTTTTTGCATTTTAGTTCTATAGTTTCTCACCTGTGTTCTCCTCGTGTGCCCTTTTGGTCTAGGCAAATCCCAAGATTTTTGATTTTCAACTTTCTCCATGCCTTTTCCATATATTCTATTGCATTCTATCCTTTTCTTGTTATTGTCATTAACCATCCATGATTTACTTAAAGAAATCTTAAAACCCCATTGTATGACCATTGTTCTACATTTCTGACTGCTTGCTTCATTTTCTTTATCACTAGTGTAGTGTCTCTTCCCCTTGTCCAGGTTGCCCCATCATCTGCATACAAAGCTGACCCAATTCTTTTATCCAAATTCATAAAGATATCGTTGATCGTAACATTAAATAAAACTGGACTAGTAGCGCTCCCTTGTGGATCTCTCAATTTTAAGTTCATCAGATGCTTCTGATCCTACTTTTACTTTAAATCTTCATTCTGATTAAAAAAATCTAGGACCCAGTTATAAAACCTTCCTCTAATCCCCATCTTGTTCAGTTTAATTAATAACTCCTCCCTCCACATGGAATCATAAGCCTTTTCAATATCAAAGAATACTATAATCATTAGCTCCTTCATTTTTAAAAGTTTTCTCTATCTCATTGCTAACTTTAACTACAGCATGCATAGTGGACCGCCCCTTCCTAAAATCATTTCGGTATGGAGTAAAAAGTCTTCCTTGTTCAAGAAAGTAATTTAGTCTCCTGACTACAATTTTATCCATCCATTTACAGAGATGGGAAGTTAGGGCCATAGGTCTATAATTACCTTTATTGGTTGCATCGTTTCCAGGCTTATTAAATGGCAATATTAATGCACTTTTCCAACTTTTCAGAATTTTCCCTTCAGCCCATATTTTTATTAAATATGTGCAAAATTCCTTTAAGTACTCTTATTGGCAGTTCTTTTAACATTATGTAACTTAATTTGTCACAGTAGCAGTATTCTTAGCTCCATCTACCAATTCTTTCATGGTAATCTCAGCATCCATTGCACTTTCCTCACTATCTTTCTTTATATACACATCCCTATTTTCCCTTTACTTTTCCCTTTGCTTCTGTTTATCGTCTAAGTGGTCACCACTATATGCACACTAGCAAATGCCTTTCCTAATAAGTCTGCTTTTTCTTTATCTGTAATTGCCAGTATTTCAACATCCTCCAACACAGATATTTAAGTAAATACCTTTCCACCACTCATTTTTTTCTGCATTTTCAAAACACCTCCTATTTTAACTTCCCTCCCTATGGTAGAACAATAATCCCTCCATGCGCTCCATTTACTATTCGTAATTACTTTTCGTGATATAGCCTTTTTCCTCTGATAATTTGTTGTATTCACTTGATTAAGACTATTAGGTAGTGTACTCAGTGCACTATTTCGTTCCTTAATTGCTTCTGTACATTCATCATTCCTCCATGGAACCCTTTTCCTTCCCCCCCCCCCCCCCACCAACTTGAATGGTATGCTTTTTACTGCATGCTGCAATAATTAATTAGTATATGGTTTGGCTGATGCTATGTATTTTCCTCAATATTTCCTTCCATTGAAACTGATTCTGCTACTTTACAACATGTTTATTTATTTTTTTCAATCAGCTTAATTCAAACCACCAATTTTTATGACTTGGTCTTTTTTTGTATATCTAGCTCCACATCTAATGCACATTTTATTGGGAAATGGTCGCCTCCAATACTTGAGCTACTTTTAATACTCCATTCAACAGATGTTGCAATATTATTAGATACTAGCGTAAGGTCTAAACAGGACATTTTATTATGAACAATCCGTGTACATTTCCATTCCATTTAAGGCAAACTGTCTTATATCCATTAGTTCTTCCCCTGCTTCTCCATTGCATTTACATTTACATTTAGGGCATTTAGCAGACGCTTTTATCCAAAGCGACTTACAATAAGTACATTTTGTCATAAGCAGTGCAACAATATATCGCTATCGGTACAGTAAGGATATTCATAGAACCAAGTGCAAGTACAACAATCACTAGGCTAACCAATTCCCCGTGTTACAGCAATGATAGCAGCTACTGCAGTTGCTACACAGTTTAAGTACTATAATACAATTCAATACAACACAACACAATACAGTGTACAATGGTGGCCAGAGGGGGAGGGGGGCTATGCAGAGTCCGAGGTGGAACTCTGAACAGGTGAGTCTTGGTTCTTTTTTCGGAAGATAGTGAGCGACTCTGCGTCCTGAAGAACGGCAGGGAGCCTCGTTCCACCACTGAGGTCCCAAACCCGAGAAGAGTTGTGACTTTGGCTGAACGACCTTTGCTAGTCTCTTAGTGATGGCGGTACCAGACGTCCAGCTGAGGTAGTTGAGCGGAGGGATCGAGCTGGGGTGTGTGGCTTTAGCAATGGAGGTAGGCAGGGGCAGTTCCATCGACTGCCTTGTATGCCAGTACCATCGTCTTAAATTTGATGCGAGCTACTACAGGGAGCCAGTGGAGGTCCCGGAAGAGGGGGGTCACATGGGAGAACTTTCGGTAGGTTGAACACGAGGCGCGCGCTGCCGCATTTCTGGATGCGCTGCAAAGGTTTTAATCGGCAGAGGCAGGAAGTCAGCCAGGAGTGAGTTGCAGTAGTTGAGGCGGGAGATGACCAGTGATTGGACTAGAAGCTGAGCCGCTTCCCTTGTGAGGAAGGGCTGGATTCTGCGGATGTTGTAAAGGTGCAAATCTCTGCAGGATCGGGCCACCGCAGTGATGTTTGCGTTGCAGCATAACTGATTGTCCAATAACCACGCCGAGGTTTCTGGCAGTTGAAGAAGGAGATACAGTGATGTTCTCAACGGTGACCAGTAAGTCCATGTGTGGGCAATCTTTCCCTGGGATTAGGAGGAGCTCGGTTTTGTTGAGGTTAAGCCTCAGGTGATGGGCAGTTGTCCAGGTGCTGACGTCCGCCAGACATTCCGATATGCGTGTTGCAATCAGGGCTTTATCCGATGAGGGGAAAGAGAGGAATAGCTGAGTGTCGTCAGCATAGCAGTGATAAGAAAAGCCATGTGACGCAATTACAGAGCCCAGAGATCTGGTATAGAGGGAGAACAGAAGAACAGAAGTCCCTGCTTGATAGACAGCAAAACGTTAAGGGACCCCAGTTTCAAGCGTGCAAGGTTTGGACAAGTAGCCATTCCAGTATGTTTACTTCCCCAAAAGTTATTATGAGCATTACAATCAACACACCATATTTCTCTTCTACTTCCTTGCTTATTTATTATACTATCTGATATTCTGGGCATAGTGCTCTGCAAGGATTATATAAATTAACCATGTTGCATCTGTTTTACATATTTCAATTACTACAAATTCTATTTCTGTTATAGTCAATTATTTCTTCTAAATGCCAATCCCTTCACTTCCAAATGTTTGCACAGCACCTGTCACAGCTCGCCGCCTTGGACTTCCAATTCCTATCAGGACCTTACTGGACTCATAACCGCAGGTAAAATGAAATCAAGGTGAGGTCGAAGCCAGGTTTCCTGAATGCAAACAATATCAGGTCTGACTTCTGCTTCTTCTATAAACTTTTTAAGTTCTTGTCCATTTGCAATCAAGGTTCTAGCATTCCATTGCAAGAGAAGGAAAACCATTATTATATCAACTATAATGGAGGGTCTCCAAGCTGTCATTTAGAAACCCTTCATCATTACTTGCTCTTAACATACACCATGAATATCTTCAGCTCTCAGATCTTTAATGCCCAAAAACAATTCTGCAGATTCTACCACTATCTTGATTATGTCACTTTTCTTTTCTTGCCGTATTGCCACATTAACAACTTTGCATATGAATGCTACAAAGCTCTTTTTTTTAACCAGCATGGTATCTTCCTGAACAATACACTTATGACTGCACGTCTTCTCAGGGGATGCTGACTTTCCTGGTTGGAGTTTCCTTAGACCTGACTTCTGGGGCACAATATCACTTTGAATAAGATTTCCACTGATGTTTTGAACCGAAAAATGTATCCTTGTTTGCTTGCTTTCATTTGCATTAACAGTTTTGAGGGCCTCAGCATATGATACTTTATTAATGATCTTAATTCTCTGCACATCTTTGGCTTGCCTCTGTACCACACATACAGCAAAAGCCGCACTATGTTCCCCTCCACAATTACAGCCTTTAATTTTAGCATCTTTTACGCACTTGCCATACTCATGCCCCCCTTTACATTTTGCACATCTCTGCCTCCATTTGCATTGTTGAGCTGTATGTCCCATTCTCTGGCATTTGAAACAACTCAAAGGAGTTGAAGAATGTACTCCTTTGCTTTATAGTTTAAACAACCAATATAGATCTCAGAAGGCATTGATTTATCAAAAACAAGTAGCACTGATGAGCTATTTTGTTTAACTCCACTTTTATTAGTTTGCAATCGTTTAGCTTCAATCACTTTCCCACCCTTGATCTCTTTCTTGACCTCTTCCGTTGACATTTCTAGTGGCACATTTGTAATAACTCCATGCAATTTTTTTGTCATTCCTGGCACATGGACCTTAGTCCTTCCACCATCAAGAGGAGACATTTTAAGGATAATTTCCTGCTGTTTCTTATTTTCTGCTGAAATACGAATTCTTCCGTTATTCAATAGTTTTTTCACATTTTATTTTCCCAATTTCTTTTTCAGTTAGTCACCTGAACTGGATTGAAATGTTCCTTATCGTTGCTTAAGTGTAATTACTTACCCTTTCCATCTTTACCTCCTCACTACTCCATTGTTATAGTTTTCCTTATTTTAAAAGTATTTGTCTCGGATTGCTCTCTCCTGCACTACCTCCTTCCGGCATGATTGGTCCCTTGCGCCTTTTTTGTTTGAGTGGTCTCCATAATTCTGTCCATCCCTCTCACATCACATATCCTGCATTTGTTCACACACACGATACTGTTTGTTTGCAGCCTGCTTTCACTCACATGACACGTCTCCACTCCCAGCTCCCTCCGGGATCCCGACCCATGGACAGGATAGACCTGCACTTCTTCCATGAATCAAGTCCCTCTTCTTCTTCTATATACATTGCGGAAAAAACGCTGCTGGAGGTCTTCATATCCCATAATGCGTCCCATCTTCTCCTTCTTCTTTGGGTCCAATTTAAGGTTGGCTCTCTTTCCCGTCCGTCTCCTACTTCCTATCGCCTACTTCCTGTCTCCTACCTCCTGTCTCCTACCTCCTGTCACCTACCTCATGCCTCCTACCTCCTTTCTCCTACCTCCTGTTTCCTACCTCCTGTCGCCTTCCTTCTGTGTCCTCCCTCCTGTCTCCTCCCTCCTGTCCCCTGCCTTCTGTCTCCTTGCTCCTGTGTCCTGTCTCCTACCTAAGGTCTCCTACCTCCTTTCTCCTACCTCCTTTATCCTTCCTCCTGTCTCTTGTCTTCTACCTCCTGTCTCCTCTCACCTGTCACCTACCTCCTTCTCCTCCCTTCCTACTATCTCTCTTTCCTGTCCCCTACCTCCGGGTCCTACTTCCTGCCTCTCCTCCTGTCTCCTACCGTCCTGTTCCCTACCTTTCTGTTTCTCCTTGCCTCCTGTTCCTGTCCTCCTACCTAATGTCTCCTACCTCCTTTCTCCTGCCTCCTTTATCCTTCCTCCTGTCTCTTGTCTTCTACCTCCTTTCTCCTATCTCCTTTCTCCTATCTCCTGTCTCCTACCTCCTGTCTCCTACCTCCTGTCTCCTACCTCCTGTCTCTTCCCTCCTGTCTCCTACCTCCTGTTTCCTACCTCCTGTTTCCTACCTCCTGTTTCCTAACTCCTGTTTTCTACCTCCTGTCGCCTCCCTCTGTGTCCTCCTTCGCTGTCTCTCTCTCTATCTCCTATCTCTCCTATCTCCCTACCTCCTGTCTCCTATCTTCTGTCACTTACCTTCTGTCTCTGTCCCCTGTTTCCTACTCCTGTCTTCTCCCTACCTTCCCCGTAACCTCCTGTCTCGCTATTCAGGCCTACGGTTTCTATCTGCGGTTGCATAACTTGCATTGCGTCCACCCAAAAAATTGTTTGCACCCTCAATTGAAAAAAAATTAAAAGATTTTTTTTTTAATAGAATATAATAAAATAATAAAATACTTGCTCACAAAACAAATTAATGAAACTGTGACTATTTCCATTAATATCCCGTTAGAGACATGCATCCGACATCACTCTGACTGTTCAACAAACTGACAAATCGTCGCATTTTAGTATGGTGTTTTGTTTATTGTTGCCTTTGGCACAGTTCCCGCTCAGTGTGAATCTATTTTTTGTTGCCGCGGAGGCATTTCTTATTAGCTTATATATGATTAAATAACAACAAACAAATCAACAATCTATTGTCCAATTATTATTATTAACAGTACAATTTTAACTAGTATATATTTTGATTTTATACTGTTGTATAAACAATATCACACTCGAGGTCGCAATGTTGTCGCTCTACATAATTGGCCGCCGGCCGGCATCTGTGTGATCATACCGCGTCGTTTGGCACACATGCACGCACCCATGAGTATATCTATGGCGGGCACGTATGTGACGTTGAACTTCTTTCGGCGCAACATTTATATATCCGTGTTGATATCATCCATTTAGAAATGGATATCCGAAAATGGCTAAACAGAACACACAGCAGTAGAACATTTACCGGACGGGAGGAGGATTAGAGAATTGGGTCACCGGCACCGGAAACAGTTGACGTTACTTTTGGCTTCTGCCAACGTCAAGCGCTATAACCCGTGTGGAGCCAGCACTAGCAACGCCAAGCTCAATCCTGCCCGACTCCGCTGCTTTCCCTTGCCAGCGCCGCCTCTCTCTCCGGACAAGCAGCCTTCTCTTCTGACACTGCCACCCTATTGGCGCCCGCAAGTGCCAGGGGATCTTCGGTATCAACACAGCCTACCAAAGGTTATTTCTTACTACATCAGCTATCCGACTCGCCTGTAACAGCTTGTCTAAAAGGCGGTCACTTTATGCACTCGTGGTTTGCTGCTAGAGAATGTCGGCTAGATGTAAGTTCGTGTGAGAAAGATTCAATATTTCTGCTATAACTGCCCTGCAGAAACTTTGGGTCATTATATATTAATTGACTACGCACCGACCTTATGCCTTTCATCCAGAACTGGCCTACAACAACTGCGCCATGCTCTTCGTAACGTTGAAGGGGCTGGGAAGGCACTGACCCTCAAAGAGCACATGAAAGTCAGTGGCTTTGGAGGGAAGGAGAGGCGTAACAAGGATAGACTAGGTAGTACAGAGAGATCTCTCACATTGTAATACAGCCACACACTGGAGAGGAACCGTATACCTATCTGTAGGCCGCTATTGTTGACCACATTGCAATTTATAGCTTTAACCATACTGCCTTTGTTCGTGGCTCGATGATGCTGTGGTATGCAAAGATGTAAGCGGCCAGTGCATTTTCTTGCCATTGCTGGACTAACACCCTAAACGCGACACAGGACCTTGCCTAGGATTTTAGCACACCATCCCTGCGAATGCCACATACACATCAACATCACATCCAAATGAAATTATTGAAATCGATGGGTACAATCATCAACAGAGGAAATAGTGAACCATATATGGACTGAGGTTTCGTACACCTCATTACAGGTGTGGATGCCACCACCAGATCTCCACTGGCATGCGATAAATAATTCCACTATGTTTCGCTACCGTGGACACGAGCAACACCTGTAAGGGAGCGGCACTTGTCTCTCGACCATGGCCACTACCAAAACACATCCGTGAATGCCAAAGTCTCTGACTCAGTCTGGTTTCTCTGCACAGTTGGGAGACATTGGGCTAAATTACAGCGAAGGTGCTCAGTCAGTGTTCGATTGGGCAAGTGTCAGTCTGGAGTACACGGAGGGATGGCAGAAATCGTGCAGAGAAGAATTGCAGAGAGAGGTCCATACTACACTGCTTTAAAATCATCATTGCATTTGGTTGTGGTGCACGCAATGTCTTCTGATTTCGCACTGGAAACCTTTCGTTCAAGTGTGATATGCACCTCACTCTAAAGTAACTTCAAGAAAACCTACACGTGGCTGCAGTGTAACACGGGGGAAGTTGAAAGACGGTGCTTGAGCAACGGTGGACAGCACCTGCACGACAGTGACGGTGATCCTGAAAATCAATTGACAACCTATTATCCACTTGCTTCGTGGATCGAAGGCTCCCAAACCAGTGCAGCAGAGTTGCGAAATGGGAGGCCACAGGGCTTTTAAGGCCACTACGCACAGCCAGCTTTCCTTCATGGCCTGCATGACGCATCCAATATTGAGTTTGCTTTGATCCTCCAACACATGCAACTCCAAGCCAAAATCACAGACCTCTACACTGGTGTCAGAACTGGTCCAAAGTGCCTTGGGCTGTGTTGAGAAGCTGAGATGTAGATCACTCAGTTTATTGACGACATTTTGGGAGAAATTCTCTCCAAGCACAGACAGAACCTCAGAACCTCCCTGCAGCGCACCCCACAGAAACGACCAAGAATTTGAGCCACTTGAAGTGACTATGTGGTGACACACAGTTTGGTCACCGTTCAAAAGGAAAGCGGAAGAAGAGGATCTGGGGTGTAAAGACGGTATTTCAGTACTTTGATTGCTCTTAGTATGGAGAGATTAAAGCAAGATTCGCGTAAGAAACAGCCAACTGGGTGCAGGCCTGTGCACCTTACACCCCAGGGATGTGAAGATTTTCCTGAACACAAACAAATGAGACCACTGCTTGACCTAACAACGCACAGAGATGAAGGAAGCTGAGTTTTGCTGTTAGCACAGCAGTTTCTGCAGGACGATTGCCAAAATCAAATGACAACTGACTACACGGACAATTTTGATACGATACTTGTGAGCCTCTTAGCAGCCATGCCTACTGTGCTAAAACACTCAAGCTGAGCCTTACCTTTCGGTGGCATCAACTGCAACATGTGAAAATCATTTCTCAATCTCAAAATGTGTTCAGTAAAACAGAAGAGCAATGCTCCACCAAAAAGAAAGTAGCCTGTCTCATCCGATTGCCTGTGAAGAAAGGACCTCACCATAAGTTTAACTGAAGAGTGGGACAAGAGACACTGCTAAGAAGATTCAGCAAAGCTCAAAGAAGCTGCAGCTCTTCTGAGGTAAATAATATTTTTGTAATCACATTTCAGATTTTTATTGTATCAAGTATTATGTTATATTTAACATGAATTAGTATCCTACAACTGCTATAAGTTGTGGGTCATGTTAGTCAATTTTATTCTAAACTGAGGGGGCAATACCTCGTTTGTATTTAAATTATTTTATAAGTACAATTTGTTATGATACATAGTATTAAACCTTTGACTTTGTTACTGTCCAACAGGATCCTGTTCGCCCCTGGTGGATCAAGTGTGCCCCTGTACTATTGACCTGGACAGTTTGAAGAAAATGCTGCTGAACAGGCTGATCGTCTACTTACCTGTAGTTTGTTACATTTTGAATAACATTGTAATAAATATTCTGTTCATATATGTCAACCACAGCTTCTTTTCTTAATGCATTAAATTATTTGGTCATAAAACCCCATATTTCTTTCATTATTCGCATATTATTTATTTATTTTACTTAAGAATACTTATGATTAACTTTCCTTGACAAAAGTTAAAGTCTGGAAGTAGTGTTCTAAGCTAAAATCTGTTTTTTTAAGTCCAAGGTAATTATATTTATTCAAAATATCCATGCCCATTTATTTAAAAATATAACTTTATTTTGAATTGCAGTTCCATGTTTCTTTTTTTAGGTGTAAGAATTCTTAGGTTTTTTTTACACTACACTCACACTATCAAAACTCACCTCACTATTCAAACCCTATCTAAGATTATCAATAAGCAATATGCTTGCCAGAGTTGAAGTTTCACATCACAAACTGATATTAACCATCTTTAAGACATAATTATCTCTTTGGTGTACTAACATGTCAGTAAAACGCAGTGCTGTGTCTATGGTAGAAAGCCTTGGTAAAAAAATGCGACAGTTGAACTGAAGCTGTTGTAGCTGGGTTTGTATAGTACTGAGTGCCCTGTATCTCAAGATGCACCAGATTTCTTTCTGCAACCGGCCTGCTCCGAATTCCTTCTCCCTACACTCGTTTGCTTGTCTCACACCTCCTGCTCTCCTGTCTTCCTACCTCCTAGTCTCCATATACCTCTGCTCTCAGAGCTCCACACACTAACATCGCTTCAATAAAATAAAGTCAACTTAATAATATGAATCGTTAGTAGTTT
>OLKM01004944.1:15000-19224 GCA_900291075.1 Melanogrammus aeglefinus | reverse complement strand
TCACTTCAAATATCCTTTAATGAAAAGCACCTGCAATGTCTGCTAGGGAAATTAAATCATATTTAACTGTGTTATTGTTTGGTTTTGGATAGTTTTAATAAACAGCCATCCGTTTAATAAAGAGGAAATTACAAAGTAATTAGTTCTAATTTTGACATGGTTGTTGTTGTTGGATTAAGTGGGTCAGGAAATTACGCAATTCTTTTGTGCTTCATAACGGAAGTCAGGCTCGGGAACTGATGGGGAATTAATTTTTTATAGACAGCAACTGCAATCGTGGGCTACATAGAGAGATGACGTTATGTAACATCAAGAAGGCTCAGGGTGCTGCTCCTTGTTATATAGGATGCAAACAGCATTACCTCCTTATTAGTTTGCATATGGTGCCTATTCTGAGAAATGCATCAAACAAAACAATGTTGATATCGTCTTCTCCATTTAAGTCCAATTAACACTAATTAATTAGTGATCCTTATTTCGGGCTGTTGACATGTCTTTGGTTTATGTGTGCACTTTGACCGGAACAAATTTCCTTATGACTTGTTCCTTTGGCCATATTTCAGAATTCTGATTCCAAGTGATCCCATATTCTGACTCATCCTATCATCTTCCTCCTCCGCTGTCTTCCATTTCTCCATCTCTCCATCTCTCCATCACTTCGTCCTCCTCTTCCAGAGGGCAGGTCTCGGGAGGTCCAGGTGCAGCATCAAACCAGCTTTTGTCAACGCCCATCGCCATGACGATGGCCGCTGGGCATGGGGGTGTCTCTGTGTACAGTACCAAAGCGGCTGGCGAGAGAGTCCAACTGGAACAGACAGAGCGAACTGACGCCGCACCTTTAATGTAGACACGCACCTGAGTGTTGAAGTCCACGATTGGATTAGGCTGCTTCCACTAAACTAATTTTAGAGGGCCCCTGTCACTTAGCTGCAAAGTGTGCCATGTTGTTTTTGGATGAAGTTTGTTGTTTTGTGAGTCTTGAAAGAAGGTTGAAGGTTTGTGTGGAAGATGAATGTTGTTTTGTAAAGACCTGGTTGGAGAAGTAAAGGTTTGTCCCTTGTACTGTGAACGTGAACACAAGATTAAGAAAGTGTGGAAAATTCATACTATATGAGCGGATTTCTTAGGGAAATAGTTCAGTATTAGGATAGAAAGAATATTTCGTCACCACATTTGTCAAGAAGTGTCACATTAATACATCTGATGGACCACACAGAAAGATCTTATGAAGGTGAATATCTTCTGTCCGTACTAACTAAATATTTTCCTGTATATCTTGTGATTAAATTTATGGTTCCATCTATTTCTGTTATGTCAGCTAACCTCAAGATGTCCCTTAAACTGATTATAATCTCTGGACATAATCTAGTCTGCTAGTCTGACTCTGTTTGTATGCAAAACTTAAACTCTTCAATCCCTTCGATATGAAATATCATCCGGTTAATGAAATTAAGTTATGAACGCAAACACTTCTATTACTTATTGTAATTCATTTCCATGAATGGCTTTGAAATTAAACAAAAACATTTAAAAAAACGAAATGTGCTGTTTCCATAACTGACCTCACACCCATTTGAACATGAATAAAATAGGTGAACGGATGGATTGGCTGATAAACATGAAAGTGGGAATTCAGAGCGTCGTCCATGTGGAAGCGGCCGTGAGACACACACAATTGTCCCGCCTGCCGGCTGACTGCACACACTGTACAGAGGAATCCATGTGAAATGGTGACGGGGGGGGCGAGGGGAGATGAAATTCACCCTGAGGAATTAGACACTGAACCCAATGAGGGTTTGGACACTAAAAGACCCCGCGGATACGGCTAACATCAAAAGCCCCCTAGGGGAAATGCTTTTGCCGTTTGGTTGCGGCCCGATTTGACTTATTACGAAGAAGAAAAAGGAAATAAACAAACAATAAGAAAAATTACTTTGTAACACCTCTATAATAAGGTGCCATAATAAATACCAAAACTAGTTAGTTTATAGTTAATAGTTTTTTTTCAACAACATAATTAAATATTAGTTGTTTGCATAACCCTAACCCAGCCCTAACACACAACCCTAACCCAACCTTAACCCCTAACACACAAACCCTAACCCTAACCCCTAACACACAACCCTAACCCTAACCAGAAACACCCTGTGGTCAGTGAAGAAAACGATAAAGGGCGTAGTTTTGGAATTTTGGACATAGGGCCTGATTCCCAGTCAGCCTTGATGTCTTTATCAGTGAGGACAGTTTTCAACACATTTCATCAGTCCTCGACTCCTTCTAGTTGCAAAGTTTGCTCGTGCTAAGCTAGCGCACGGCAACAGGCAATACTAGCCTGCTAATAAAACAGTCTTACCCACTCCACAGTACACCGGGGTAAATCAATCAGCCAGACGATAGATGTAAACGTCTGTGTTGATAGAATAATGTTAGAAAATAAAAACATTAACCTCACATCGCATGAATCATCGCAATTTTGGGGACTACTTCTCAGCAGCAGCGGATATTTACCTATGGAATATAACACTGCTGCTGAGACACAGCAAGTCCCTCAAAAATGCAATGCAATGCAAGTTGGTTTTATTTCTAACATTATTCGATGAACACAGACATTTACATCGACCGTCTGGCGTTATAGTTGATTTGCCTCGGGTCGGGTGTACTGTTGAGTGGGTTAGCAAGGCTAGTGTTGCACGTAGCAGCTGCACTAGCTAAGCATGTGAGCAAACTCTGAAACTAGGAGGGACTGAATGAAATGTGTTAAACTGTCTCCATGATAAAGAACATCAAGGCCAACACTGTCAAAATTCCGGACTACCTCTTAACTGTGCCAATTAGATATTTTAGTAACAATTATAAATATTTGTTTTTTTAAGTTATGTCTATGGGAAAAGGTGTTTTAGAAGGTCATATTTCAGATGGTAATGTATATAAGATGTGAACTGTCTCTGACAAAAAATTCTGCATGCACTGCAGTGTGTGTGGTGTGTGTGTGTGTGTGTGTGTGTGTGTGTGTGTGTGTGTGTGTGTTGTGTGTGTGTGTGTGTGTGTGTGTGTGTGTGTGTGTGTGTGTTTGTGCCCCCCTCAATCGTGCAGGACAGAGGCAGGTGAATACGATTCATGGATAGCCATCTTACATATAAATAATATATATCCACCCATCGGTTTATCTGTCGGTCCTTCATGGACAGGCCCATAACCGGATTGATGGAGAGTTGGGGTGGATAGTCAGACAAGCCCAGACAGACGTGGGAAGAAGAGTCATCTAGTGTCTGGGGACCGCCTGAAGTTGTTAGAGGGGGAAATTGTTTGATCAACTGTCATTCCCTTGCCACAACATGTTGGTATTATTAGCTCACTTGATCATCCGCATTCATTATTAAATTTGATAGACGCCAAAGATTAAAGGCCCAGTATGCAACAATTTTTAGCATAAATACCTTAATATGCTGGTTGAGACTAGTCGTTCTGATCGTTTCTGCAACATATTTCTGGGTCGTTTGGCGGGTGTTTTCATTCATTGCCCCCGTCGCTTCTCCAAGAAAAAAGCGAATATACAACTTGCTCTGTTCGGGCCGACACAATCCGGATGTGACGCAGCGAAAGTATCCAACCGCGCCTCGAAAATGTAGTCAGATTGTAGTTTTGAAAATGCTTTACGGCACAGACACACCGGTTAGATAAAAAACAGCCAATTGCGAGCAATTGTTGCATTTCATCATGGATCAATCGACTGATAAGGGACCCAAGAGGCGACCTGTCGTGCTATCAGTTATGTATTATGTTGGCCAACCACTCTTACACTGATTGTTCTGTTCAACAAAATGATAAAACAATTATTATCTAGATATAAATTCTTCCCCATCAACTATTAAAAAGGATGGGATTTATGTTTATTGCAATACAAAACACCCATATTATATAAATGTATAACCTTGTCTACTTTTATGAACATCTACTTTCGGACATGGCTCCACGCATTTCGCCGGCTTCTTTGAAAAAAAATTCACATGGCTAGCGTAGAAGTGAATGAGGAAGGGTCGCCACGAGTTGTTTACGAAAGTGTTGTAAAATAATCTACTACGAAAGCTGTAGGGGGCGCTGTTGTAGAGAAAAGTGCGTGCGTAAACCACAAGAAAACAGCGAAAAAATGGCCGATCCTGCATAGTGGCGGGCCTTTAATAAATACAATTGAGAAGTGGGTGGTATGTGAGAACATTCAGGCAG
>OLKM01004944.1:0-12500 GCA_900291075.1 Melanogrammus aeglefinus | reverse complement strand
CCTATACAAACACGTTGTGAAGGGGGGCGTGGGAGCTGGTTGCTCTCTGATGGCTCACTCATGCGCTCTCTGTGCTCATCATCCTAGAATAAATGCTTTGCAGCCTGTTTGATCATTTGGTACGCAGTATGATTTCTGTTGAATCGATCGCTTCTCTTCTTTTTCCCTTCCTCAATTAATTTCTTTCTTTCTTTCGCCAGCTTTATCTCTGTCTCTCTACCTATGTGGTCTCTCTCTCTGTATGTCTGTCTGTCTGTGATAAAGTGCGACAACAAAGCCAATGTATCGGTCTCCTCTAAGGTGCCGGTACATTTATCACAGTAGATCTCTCTCTTCCTAAAGTTTTAGAGTAACAATGCGGAACTCCATCTCTCTCTCTCTCTCTCTCTCTGTGTTAAAGTGCTCCAGTTACAAAGTTGATTTATCTTGGGTCTCCTAAGTTTGCTCCTACAGTATCAAAGTGATCCGCCTCACTTTGATGGAGGCCTCGAAACACAAGGCACATATCTCACTCTCTCTCTCTCTCTCTCTAGAGTACTCGAACCAATACCCGCTTTAGAACAACTACACAAACCACTCACCACTTCCTCTCTTAAGAACTACACTTACAAATCGGAATCACAGCTCTCTCTCTATCTCTAAAGAACTACGTTAACCAACTCACCAAATCTCTCACTTGCTCACTAAAAGAACGACGTTGTCCAATCTCTCACAACGCCCCTCCCTAAAGTACCGCCCCTCTCTGCCCCCCCCCCCGCCCCCCCAGGGTTCCACCTGATCCCGCGTCTCTCCAGCATCGTGCCGGAGAGCTGCCTGCTGATCATCGTGTGGGCCTTCTTGTGGGGGGCTTCATCAAGGCCATCGGCGAGAAGGCGCCGGCCCTGGACGACACCCTCTTCTTCCTCTACCTCCTACCCCCCATCATCCTGGACGCGGGCTACTTCCTGCCCGTCCGGCCCTTCACGGAGAACGTGGGCACCATCCTGGTGTTCGCCGTGGTGGGCACTCTGTGGAACGCCTTCTTCATGGGGCGGCGTGATGTACGGCGTGGTGTCAGCTGGAGGGCGCAGCTGGCCAGCGTGGACCTTGCTGTCCTGCCTGCTGTTCGGCTCCATCGTGTCGGCCGTGGACCCGTGGCGGTGCTGGCCGTGTCGAGGAGATCCACATCAACGAGCTGCTGCACATCTGGTGTTTGGGGAGTCGCTGCTCAACGACGCCGTCACCGTGGTGAGGAGGAGGAGAGGAGGAGGAGGAGGAGGAGGGGGAGGAGGGAAGAGGAAGAGGAGGAGGAGGAGGAGGAGGAGGAGGAGGGGGTGGTGATTTGTGGCGTTGGGGAAAGTTAGAGTTTGTACATAGGATGTGGTTCTCAAGGTCACACCTTGAGAACCACATCCGTCGTGCAAACTCTACTTTTTCATCATCGGTGAAAAGGATGGTTTGATTCTACGCTTGGTGTAGAATCCCTCCCCCTCTAACTGATCTGGAACGTGAGATGGGTTTAGACAGTCGGGACACGGGTTGGTTACCACCTTGAAGGCCACATTGCAGTGTGCAGACTCTCTCTTCATACCCTCTTTCACCCTCTGTCCAAACCGCTGCCTCTTTGTCGTTCCCCACTTGCATTATAATGTTTGGTGTGGTTATATCTTCTTCGACCTCAGTGCAGTCTTTTATCTTAATTTACACACATACCTCCTTTTTCCTTGACTTTGGTTATGAAATGGTTGCTTGGTTTACAAAGTAGTTATTTTCATTGAAAATACAGATCATTCTTGTTTTTAAAACATGGTCGATTTGTGTTCATCTGCTGCTCTGTTATGATTGCGGTCAAGACCCTGTCTTCATCTCTTCATTTCTCTTTCCATGAGACTTTTTGTGTGTCGGTTTATGAATGAAAGCAGACTATCTATCTAGGGGGTTCAATCGCGGTCATTCAGAACGGAGGCACAAGTGCACACATTCTCACTCTCACCCTCACTCTCACCCTCATTCACAACACAGCGTGTCAGTTCCCTTCGAGCACAACAGCTGTCAGGCGTTTCCCAGTCATACACTGCACCAATTTCTTCTCGTGTGCGCGTCAAGTTTTGTTTGAATAAGCAAGCATATTGGCCGGGATCTTAAGTAAATCCACCATCTCAGTAAATATTATCATCAAGATTGCAGAGAAACTTGTCTCTTATCTGTGTTTATGTAATCGCCTACTTTGTTTCAGCGCTGTAGAGAACTATTGTGCTTTGTGACCGTGTTTGAGTTCAGCACCATGAGGCAATGCATGTTTAGGCTGATGATAATGAGTCCTCCCCACATAACATAGCCAGGAAGTCACATGACCGTTCCCTGACCTTTCATTGGTCTCCAGGGACATAGTCTCTCTAAACGTTGTTGGACTACACACATAGTTTTACCACATGATTCCAATAGGCTCGGGATGGCTTTGTTAAAACGAGTCCAGCATAGTATGGGACAGGGGTTGTGCAGTGGTCTGGATACAGTTTTTCCCAGACTGAGGATTCTGTGTTTGGTCTCTGAAGTGTGCATACTTGAGCAAGATGACTAACCACTGCAGTCTCCTTAATTAATTGGCTGAAGGCGTCTGCCTAAATTACAAATATTGTAATTTGTGGCTTTTAAGTCTTTAAAAGCTCAGTTCATTTGACTGCGTTCTTTAAATGTTGCCGGTAGACACACAGCAGAATTAATTAAACGGTTTCTTCAGAATATGCATCATTCGTCTTTCTCCACCTTTAATTAATTTGCGGTTATATTCTCAATTTAGTTTCCAGACATAAAGCGCTTTCAGGATATATCATCACTTGTTAATTTCCACGCTTCGTTGGGATAACGAACTTCACAGAACAGAGAGAGGTCGACTACACAGGAAAAAATAAAAAATGAATCTTCGGCCTAGGTACAAAAGGTTATAAGGTCTCTTTCTAAATGGTGAATTGGTTTTGCTTTGTGTGTGTGGAGGGCTTCCAGAATGTCTATTCTATTCTTAGCCCAGGCTTCGTTGAGGTTTTTCTGCTAGGCTGTGTTTCCAGGGTGAAAACACGGCAGCATTCACATGGTCACCGTGTATGAGGACCCTGGAGTCAAATCCGGCTTTAGAACACACAGTGGTTGCAATAGATGGAAGAAATCGAAAAGTTTGCCAAGGCACCAAAAGTTGTAGTGATGGCAATTACTTTCTAGTGGTTTAGTGTATTTTTTTTTAGCGAGAGCTATTGGTAAGTGGTATGTGTGATTTCAAGCATGAGCTCTGAATATCTGAACACAACGGGCCATAACAATTATACTCCCGTCGCTTAACACCCATTGGCCAGTTTAGGACACCAGCCACTGATTGGCAAAACAGTTGGAATTGAGCAATCAGCCCTAGTTGTTTAACTGACAAGCCAATAATTAAACCGAGCGTATTGACGATAGCGATTGGTTGGATTTAAATCAAACCTGCATCTGATTTGCTCTGCAGAGCGCACGGTCATGAAACAAGTGATTAAAGTGACCTTGTGTATCTAAGCCTTGTGCGTCTCCACCCCCCACCCCTTCCTCCTCCTTCAGGTCCTCTACCACCTGTTCAAAGAGTTCTCCGCCGTCGGCACGGTGACGTTGCTGGACGGCGTGCTGGCGGTGGTGTGCTTCTTCGTGGTGTCCCTGGGTGGTCTGCTGGTGGGCGCCATCTACGGCGTCCTGGGCGCCTTCACGTCCCGCTTCACCTCGCACACGCGCGTCATCGAGCCCCTCTTCGTCTTCCTCTACAGCTACATGGCCTACCTCTCGGCCGAGGTCTTCCACCTCTCCGGCATCATGTCGTGAGTACCATTGGATGGTTCGAGGTTTACCACAATAAGAGGCCCTGTGAGCAGAGGGGGGGGGGGGAGGCAAATCGAGGTCCTTATAAAATAAAAGTTCCCTAAGAAGATGGTTCAACCACACCCATCATTTCCTGCACACGTCTTAACAAACATCTGCCTTTAAAATATAAACGCTTTAATTTTTGAAGGCAAGGGAGCCTCAATGCCTTGTATACTGGACTTTACACTGCCTCCCATTGGCTGAAGGCAGCGCAACACACAGTACACTGGAAAGGTTTTGCTGAAAGTTAGTTGAAGTAAACCTTGAGGACAGCGATAACATTTATTTCGCAGGAAGATAAACAACGGAGCGAACAATCGTCTCCATCTCCTGACCGGTTTTCCATCTCGCCTCCAGGCTGATCGCGTGCGGGGTGACGATTGCGTCCCTACGTGGAGGCCAACGTCTCCCACAAGTCCTACACCACCATCAAGTACTTCCTGAAGATGTGGAGCAGCGTGAGCGAGACCCTCATCTTCATCTTCCTGGGCGTGTCCACGGTGGCCGGCCCCCACGCCTGGAACTGGACCTTCGTGGTGGTCACCGTCGCCCTGTGTCTGGTGTCGCGCGTCTATGGGTGAGCAACGCTGGAGATGTGGTGGTGGTTGTTGTTGTTTTTTTCTTTATTGTAGAGTGAGATAGAGAGGAAGGAATGGGAGAGGTTTTTTTTCTAATTTGTTTGTGAGGCTAGGTCGTGTCCAATTAGTTTAAGGTCTGTGGCTATACATCATTTTATTTGACTGTTTATTGTTGTTTGAGTGATGATTTTGATTGGATCCATTAAGTTTTGCTGAGTAGAAGTCCTTGACCGAGAGGAGGGGACCGTTTGAGGTTCCTAAAATAAAAGTCCTTGTTAGCAGTCGGGGGAGACAGTGAGGGGGTGCCAAGATAAAGGTCCTTCACAGGGCGGGGGAGACAGTTGGGGGAGACAAGATAAAAGACCTTAGCAGAGAGGGGGAGACAGTTGGGGGAGACAAGATAAAAGACCTTAGCAGAGAGGGGGAGACAGTTTGGGGTCTCCAAGATAAAAGTCCTTATCAGAGAGGGGGAGACAGTTAGGGGGTTCCAATATTAAAGTCCCATGCTCAGGAATCTGAATTTTGAACAAGCTAATTTTTTGGGGGTTAATCTTCGACTTCTTTTTCATCATGATTTAATTCGAGACATTTTTTTCTCACTCTTTCCATATCGTCTGTTTCAGGAGTGATTGGCCTCACGTATGTAATTAATAAGTTCCGCATCGTCAAGTTGACAAAGAAGGACCAGTTCATCGTGGCGTACGGTGGCCTGCGAGGGGCCATCGCCTACTCCCTGGGCTTCCTGCTGCCCGACCACCCCATGAAGACCCTCTTCCTCACCGCCATCATCACCGTCGTGTTCTTCACCGTCTTCGTCCAGGTGAGAGGAGAGCTCCTAGTACAGAGAGTACGTCTTTAGTCTGAAAACAATGTTGTTTTTTGTTTGTTTTTTGTCAGTGAAAATTGTGCGTTCATTTGGAAATGAATGTTGTTCTTCGGTTTTATTGTTTCTCATTTTGTTTAAAAGTATATAGGATTCATCATTGTATCTATTTCTAGAAAACGGTCTAAAACATAGTTTTTTTTTAAAGGATGAGGTGGGATACATTGGACGGCTGGCTAGTGTTTCTATAGGTTCTAGGACAGGGGTTTCAAACTCATTTTGGTTCGGGGGCCACATACAGCCCCTCTGATCTCAAGTGGGCCGGACCAGTAAAATAATATATTTATATATTATATTATATATAATATAATAAGAAAAATAACCTACCTCAACTCCAAATCTTTAGCTTTGTTTTTCAGTAATATGCTTTATCATTCAGCCTACATTTGTAGCCTCTAAGGATCTATATTAGCACAACACATTTATTTACAGGAATTGAAATAAAATGCATTTCATATTCATTAACAACTGTTTTTTTTTTAGAGTTGAGTGAATACATTTTTACATCTGAACACCTGAACCAACTCACCACACTAAACAAACTCAAGTGGGAGCTATGAAGAAAGCTATCATACTACCTTGAAAATGTAAATGTGCACATATAAATAAAATAAACAAACATAAAAGTCATAGCGGTGTATGAGCAATGAGATTAGGCTACATCAGATCAAACTGTTTGATAGGCTACTGAAGCTTAGAATGATATACAATGTTCATTGTCTTTTAACATGAAACCTGAGTAAATTTATTTTCAAAGATCTGTATTCATCAGAGTGCTTACATTTCTGAAAGAGCATCACAAGAATTAGGCCCAGGCCTACTTGCTGATGAACTTCTTTTTTTTCTCACTGCAGTCTATTTGCTGCTGCTGGCTCCTGAAACTTGGCATCTTTTAGCCTTTACGAGGGCATCAATAATATCATATTTCTCCTTCATATTGAAATCAAACTGCAAGTCAATTATCTCGAGTTCGATGCCAGCTGGCGTGCCAGAAGGCTTAACTGTAAAACGGCAAATTCCTTCTCTAGTTCACTGAAGACCTGAAACTTCCGCTCAAAGTCCTGCAGCAATCCTGTTATCTTGTCTTTGTATTGATCTATATCAGCATATCTTCCGGTTGCACGCACAGCGGTTAGACATGGGACATGGGCAGTGACACCGCTAGATAGCGGCGTCTCCCAGAGTGACAGTTTTAACTTGAATGAGCGTATGCTGTCATTATACTGAGTGACAATTTATTTGCGGCCCTGCAACATTTAGTTAAGATTATTCAGGTGCTGTGTAATATCCACCATAAAGGCAAGATCCTGCACCCACTGCAGACATTAAAGTTCCCATTTTCTCCATGAACTGTCCAATATCCTCTCGTAGCTCAAAGAAACGCTTGAGCACGGCACCTCGGCTTAACCACCGTCCTTCAGTGTGGTACGGTAGGCCAGCCTGACTGTCATTATCTCTGAGAAAAGTGTCAAACTGACGGTGATTCAGACTTCGCACTCTGATGAAATTCACAGTTTTTACAACCACACTCATAACATGATCCATTTTTTGTGTTTTGCAACACAACGCTTCTTGACGCAAAATACAGTGTAATGCCCAAAAATCTTGTCCCCCATTTGCGGTCTGTACTTTCTTCGGGATTTTGTCGCAACGCCTGCCTTTCTCCCGACCATTGATGGTGCGCCATCTGTAGCCAGGCTGACGGCACGGGACCAGTCCACTCTGACCTTGTCCAGCACTCCAACGAGAGAGCTGAATATGTCATTCGCTGTTGTAGTGTCCTTTATAGGCACCAATCATGGAACTCCTCGATGATTGTCAAAGTCTCCTCAACACCCCGACTAAATATGGCCAGTTGAGCAATATCTGTTATATCAGTGCTCTCATCAATTGCAACCGAAAAAGCAATACTGTATATGATTTGATTTTGTCATTCTGCTGATTACATACCAAGCCCACTGCTTTTGTATTCACCTCTCTGAATAAATAATTTTCAGTCCACTTTTCCTGGAAAACTGCACTCTGAATCCACTTTTTGGTAATGATAACCTCTTGTGGTGAAATAAGGTGTGGAATTCATTTTTTTTTTATCTCGGTTGCCCCCTAGTGGCTGGAGTGAGCATTTTGGTTATTTCTTTAAAAATCATAACTCATCACAGGAATGGGCTAGAGACTTACTTCTTTTTTTGGACATACTCAGAAATGTATGCTCTACAAGTCGCAGGCCCGATCAAATCATCTCGGGCCGTATGTTTGACACCCCTTGTTCTAGGAGATACAACAGGCCATGAACAACATGTGGTAAGGCTTCCTAACGTGGTGATGGGTTTCTCAGGGCATGACCATCAGGCCGCTGGTGGAGCTGCTGGCCGTGAAGAAGAAGAAGGAGACCAGGAGGTCCATCAACGAGGAGATCCACACCCAGGTCAGAGAGAAGGAACCGTCGCATCATCATAATGAGGATGAATATTATTATGTTCCTTTTAATATATTTTATAACATAATAATATATGAATACAATTTTTTCAATAAGTATAGTACTTTATATATATTTAAAGCTCCAAGTGCCCAATAAAATATAATGTAAACCACGAGAAGAACAGAAACATTTACATAATGTAGCAGACACTTCACAATCAATAGTGGCTTTCAAATGAGTCGGATCAAAACAAACAATCAATATCGGGGTAACTTAACACCTCCTTGTTGTGCTTTGGTTCCTGTTATTTTCTCTGATGACTAACAGTGGATGAACCATGTCTCCATTAGTTCCTGGACCACCTCCTGACGGGCATTGAAGGCGTCTGTGGACACTACGGCCATCACCACTGGAAGGACAAGTAGGTCTTCGCTATGGCCAACACCCCTCCCCCACCATGCACGACTCAACACTAACCTGGACCTATTTTTAATTGAGCATTATAAAAATATTGACCTGTACCTTTTTTTTATTTACTTTGTTTAAATACACGTTGCCCCCGGTAATTTAAGCTACCTTACATTTGTTTATTTTAGCTAATGTTACTATAACTTATCTTAGTTTATCTCGGTTTATCTGACCTTATCCTTCAACTACATTTATAAATGTAGCTTTTTAAATGTACGTTATTTAAATAGTGACCTGTCCCTTTTTAATTAATCTTCATTTAAATATGGCCCCGCCCTCCAGGCTGAACCGCTTCAATAAGACGTACGTGAAGCGCTGGCTGATCGCCGGCGAGCGCTCCATGGAGCCCCAGCTCATCTCCTTCTACAACAAGATGGAGATGAGGCAGGCCATGATGATGGTGGAGAGTGGCAGCTCGGCCAAGCTGCCCGGACTCATATCCATGCAGTAAGACGCACAGACTGACTGACTGACTGACTGACTGACTGACTGACTGACTGACTGACTGACTGACTGACTGACTCTCTAAGTGAAACACCTTAAGTCACCCATGGTTTTTAAATTAGCTCTCATCCAGCCCGTTAAACACTAGCAGCCGCATTGGGCAGGTGCAATAAAATATTTAATTTGCCAATTCCACCGTGAGAAAACACACCTACACACACCGACACCTACACACACACACGCTCTCACGCAGGCACGCAGCATGCGATATTGGTCCGTGGAAAGTTATTTTGAGTTGAAGATGGAGCTTGTCTGTGGAAGGTGACAATTGTGCTATCTTAGCTTATAAGTGAGATCACGTTGTGAGATATGAGAACACTATTATTCAGGTGTTACAGCAGCAAAAGAACAGATGAGATGGATGTTGAAATGGGGATTTATTTGATGGTGGTTATAAAAGTTGAGTGTGTGTGTGTGTGTGTGCGTGTGCGTGCAGGAACATCCAGCCCAAAGAGGAGTCCAGGGGGAGAACCATCCCCAAGATCTCCAAGGGCAGAGAGGAGGAGATCCGGAAGATTCTACGGTCCAACCTGCAGCAGACCAAACAGAGGGTAGGTCATACTGTTTGTCTTTGAGACCTCTGTATGGATATAGATTCAATTTAAGATGGAGACAGAAACATTTGAACTCTTAAATGTGATTTTAGAGCGAGAGAGCTGAAGAGGGCAAAATTTTGAAACTAGACAACCAAAATGTCAATAATTGATTATCCGGGCCAATCAGGAAGGACATACCCTGATTGGTTAGACATGAGCCCGGTCCCGTGTAAAAAGACAAAATAATTTACTACAGAAAAAGGCGTGGTTAACTTGCAACAGACTTTCTCAAATAATAATAGCCAACCCATTGTTATGACATTCTATCAAATTACACTTAAATAGTAGCTTTATATTGAAATATAAGCTTCAGAATTAACGACCAAAATAAAGAGGTTCATTCATAAAGATTGTGTATTCCACGCTTTGTGTGACTTCACCATTTTCAAAGCTTTCCTCTCCACCCGTTTATTCTGTAGCCGCTAACCCACCCCCCCTTCGGTCTGTGTCCTCCCGTCTGTCCTCAGCTGCGGTCGTACAGCCGCCACGACCTGTTTGCGGACCCCTTCGAGGACATGAACGAGAACCTCAGCGAGATGCGCTTCCGGAAGCAGCGGGTTGAGATGGAGAGGAGGGTACGTGTCCGTGTGAATGAAGGGTGAAGCGCTGAAGAGCGATAGCGATATGGCTGGTCCAGCTAGAGTTTTGGAACTAGGTATTTCTATACCGCACTGTCCAACGGACCAAGTGTCTTTTAATGTTCGTTATCATTGATTGTGGCAACGGAAAGGCTCAATTGCATGAGGGTCTTCTCTTGGCACTTATGTCTATGAACGTCTTTACTGTACCGACAGCGATATATGGTTATTTCTCTTTCTTCGGACAAATGTAATTATTGTAAATTGCTATATGCTATATACCCTAAATTTGCCTAAATTTTTAACTAAATATCAAATATCTATAGAAGGTTATTTCTTTGCCAATTTTGGATTGTGGTGGTTTATGAACGATCCAGATGTATGCTAACCAGCGTGTGCGTGTGCGTGTGCGTGTGCGTGTGCGTGTGCGTGTGTGTGTGTGTGTGTGTGTGTGTGTGTGTGTGTGTGTAGATGAGTCACTACCTCACTGTGCCCGCCAATCGACAAGAGACCCCGCCGGTGAGAAGGGTCCGCTTTGAGTCAGGTGAGACACTCGCACCACGGTACCGAGTCATGATACATGTCTCGGCAGTTTGTATTCCCAGTGTCATTCTTCTATTGTGAAGGAATTGGCTTTATAACATACCTTTTAATGTAGGGAATATAGGAAATATAACCTTTATGGAAGGAAATAACAACTAAAACATCCTTAAAATGTTTTTTAAAGTGTCTCTCTAGTGGCAACCTGACCAGATGAATAACCCTAATAAGACTACTACCCCTTGAATATTGGCAGTTGGTATCTTCATTGGCACACCAGACTACACTTTTGACATGTCTCTGATTATGTGTGTCTTCGCCAGACGACCAGGAGAGTTCCAGAGAGAGTTCCGGCGTCAGGGCTCGCAACATCGGGCCCAACTCCTCTCCCGCCGACGCCATCAGCGTATTGGAGGAATCCCCTCCTCTGAGGCCCATTCGGAGGAGCGATGGCGGGGCCAGGCGGAGCGCGAAGCACGCAGCACAAGCGACGGACGACGACGACGACGCGGAGGAAGAGACGGGAGAACCCCAGACACAAGCGCGACGCGTCAGCGACCCCGGTCCGAACTAGCACAAATTACGGAGGATAAAAACGACTTTATATCGGGACGACTCGACAAAAGCACATCCCAAACTGAACCTGAAAGTGGCGGACGCGTTTGGGCTTCCTGCTCGTCGAGTTTATTTAAAAACATCACAGAAAAGCCACGTCTTTCTGAGACATTGACGTGAGCCGATTATTTTTGGTTGTGTTGTTGTCATATTTAAATTATTTGCCAGTGTTTCTGTCATTACATTTTCACACGTTTAATATTTTATACTGAAATAGCCTATGTGCGAAGAAAATAAGTAGAAGAATGTATGAAAAAGTGCTTTGTCATTGTTACTGTGACTTGAGTACACACTGCTTCCTAATAAGAGGAGATGTCTGAACGGTGTCTTGGCAAATAAACATACACTCCTTTCTAACAATGTTTAAAACATTGTGGTCTTCAAGCAGCGCCTACGGTTTAGTTGCTCGACGTCTTTCCCTACACATGGCACAGATATTAAGAAATTAACAATCCAGGAATCATCCGCACCGACCAGTGTAACTAGTATTCTAAAATGACCAGAAAACAATCTTTGCACTTAGTAGTTTGGTTTTGCAGCACCTCTGCATGAATGTTGAATGTGTTTTCGCTCAGGGACTGCAAGATGTAAACGGACAACCCTTTTCATCACCAAAAAAAATGGGGTTACCATGAAGTGCTCCCATCCAAAAAATAGTGTTCCGTTTCGTTCTATCTTCAGGGGGGTCCCTATCTTGCCAGGCCTGTTTCTCGCTAATGTGCTTTGTTGTGTCATCTTGAAATGCCACAAAAGAAGATCTAAGACAAGTGTCCGTTAAAAAATATATATATTTCCACCTTGAAAGTTCCTGCACTGTCAGAAACCGTAATAAAGAGTAAAACACAGACCTGTGAGACCATAGCTTGCCTCTCTGCAAAGTGATGTATATGCCAGAGATTTTTGCTGTTTGCAGATGTTTGCTTTAAAATGTATTGTATTTTGTGTGCCAAAGACACTTTTTATATTAAAGTGAATATTCTGATGCCAAATGTGAATTTATTTGTCAAATTAAAGAAAATAATTTACAGAAGTACCTTGAATAAAGACGTGCTGTGTCTTCGTTATTCTCAATAATGAATTTGACATAGATTTTCCAATTCATTTGTGATTAAAAAGACAATTTTACAGATAGAGACAGCCTTGTAAATAATTTAAGCTCATATTTCCCCCTTTTTTTAATTAATGGGCCACCTGTTGACCAACATGTAGCCTATTAAAATGTAACCAAGCCACGGCGGCTTGAAAGTGAAAACATTTGTTATAGTCATGCTCAAGTCATTATGTCTCTTCTCCACTCCTCCTGTTTCAACAGCTGAACGGGAAGCCAAGTATCGGAGGGGGAAAGTAAGTACTGCCGTGGTCTCCCCGGGGATTTAGTGTATGAATAACAGGGACTTCGAAGTGCCCAACATGCCAACCTTCCGTGCGTTTGTTTGTGCGAGGGCTCCGCAACGACATGGA
>OLKM01004943.1:0-19224 GCA_900291075.1 Melanogrammus aeglefinus | reverse complement strand
GTGGCCCGTTTAAGCCCTGGTCCCTACTCACGCAGAATGGTATCCAATTTGCGATTTAAGTTTCACCAATGCATGATTGTGGTGTCGCCATCGGCACAATCCAGCAATGTTGGATTGCAATCCAACAATGGCGGAGCTTCTCAAAAAGCCGAATATGCGCATTCACCTTAACTAACTTTGCATAGAACAGGAACCCGCAACCTCCGAACAGCAGGATCCTGTTACATCATATCCCAATTATGTAGACGTCTTCAAACATCCGACGGAAAGTAATGGCGAGACCAAGGGCCTCCACTCCTTCCAGGAGCCATCATTGTACCCGCCTGCGAGCGTTCCGTCAGGGCAGGCGGGCTCTTCCTTGGCGCTGTTTTCTCCGTCGAGAAAATTTGATCAATAGCTTGAGGGACCAGCGATCAAGATCCTAATTTAGGTTTCGGGTAGAATGCCAGACAAGGAAGCAACAGAGGACAAGACAGAGACAGAGACAAAGCGCAGGGGAGAATAAGGCCGGGAGCGAGCAGAGGGAGCAGAGAGAGATCGACGACCTTCGTGGAGCAGAGAAGTAGTAGCCTGAGTAGTAGCATTGGTCTTGGGTGGTGCAAAGGGCACAATCAAGTAAACGTGCACACTTCAGCCTCAGAAGGGCCTTGCTTTCTGTGGTTGTCCCTGTTCTGTTGGCATGTTCTCTGCCCATACCAGGTGTGCTGCACCGGAGACTGATTAGGAGGACCTGGACTGCTCGTCAAGACCGGAGTTAAATATGACAGATCCCCCTTCCCATGGGGAGGCTTTTGGTCATGGGACTTTGACGCAAGACTTTGTATTGTCTTTATGTTTTGGACTTGGTTGTGTATCTTAAAGGGTAATTCCAGTGTAAAATGGATTTGGGATATGTTTTGAATGATAACGAGTGAAACGTTCGTTTGGAGCACAAAAACCCGCATGTAGAACGCTTCCTCTTCAAGTTGGCTGTTTTTAGCCAGATTCTATCAAACGCCTATAAACTTGGAACAATGGGGCAGAGGTTATGGTAAAAACTAAATCGTTATTTTAAACCACTAAAAGGCTAAAAGTAGCAGACACTTATTTGGTAGTAAATACAGGGTCTTCACAAATAAAACGAGGCATTGAGACTTTGTAAGTGTACAGATTGTTTATTTAAAAGGACATTTTATCCACACAATACCATCAGTAGCCCATTTTGTTTAAGACTTGATAAGTAGATTTGGCGAACACAGACTTGCGTGTTGGCTGACGGATGCACAATGCTCTGTGTTTCGTCAACTACCTACAAGCCTTACAAACCAAAAAGCGTCGACGGGTGATCTATCTCTGTTGCTGTTTCTCTTCTGCTTTTTTTGCTACAATAATAATGCCTCCTGCGGACTGTCGGTGAAGAATAGAATGGAATGAGTACGGACAGGGCGTGTGGGAGTAGCTTCGGATCCCTCTGGGTGATGGGTAAAACCCAACAGAGGAACCGGCCAGCCATGAACAATATAATTTTCCCACATAGTTTCGCAGTGCCGAACTGCCCGTGCCGCCACAAGACGGCGACAGACTTGGCGGCGCCTTCCCCTCACATCGAGCCCTGGTGTCCATCAAAGACCCCAAGATAATACGGTAAGGCTGATGAACAACTTCTTCACTTCTCTCGACTGATTTTATCCGCCTCCGGTTCACGGAACCTCCTCCGGTAAACCTCTCGTTGATTGCAATACTTGTGAAGGATGGCCTCACTCACTCGGCTATAGTCAATGAGCATGATCGATGTTCAAGCCCACATAGGCGCTGCGTGCTTTGCCGGTGAAATCCTCTCATTGGCCACGAGAACCAATTTTTTTTTTTTTTTTGCTTTTTTTTTTTTTATTGCACCTCCAAAGGTTACGACTACTGCTTAACGTCGTCATCCCCTTCCAGCTGGAAGCCGCCCTGGGGCCAGGTACGGGCCGCTACGGGCAGTGCTGGTGCAGCCAATGCCGGAGCTAGTGCTGGATCTGGGTAGGTTAAAGGCCACCGTCAGGCTGAACGTTCCCCTGAGCGTTCAGCTGCATTTGGAACTCCTCCACGCTGCTTTTTGCTTGGAACGCCTCCCGCCTCCAAGAGCCTACGCACGGCGGGCAAGGTCAGACCCCTCAGGCAGGTCCCCGCCGGATGACTGATCCTCACCATGGTCGTCTTCGCCCTCCATCTCCAGTAGAACCCCTCTGGACAGCCTCTGCTCCATTCGCCACCAGATCTGGCCTCGTCCTCGTCTTCCCCCTCATCTCTCCAGTTCTCAAATGCGTTAAAAAAAATTCCCGATCCACTGCCAACCAATGTGAGGGAGCCGGCGTGGTCGCCCCACGTATCTGGATAATGGCCAACCAGATCCGAGAGTGTGGGCAAAAAATAGGAGCAATTGTCCTCAAAGACAAAAGTGAAGTTTTATTCTCTCCACAACATTCACCAAAAAATAAAGCAACGTTCCAAAAGAAAAGAAAATTACTGTATCAGTCAGCAAGCATAACCTACAATACATACCAAATAGCCTAACAAAACATACGTCTCTAGTACTGAGGGGTTGTTCCACGAAACGGAGTTTAACAAACACGATTCATGGCTGAACTCTAGGTGATTGACCCTGTGCCGACTAACCCAAGAGTTTTTGGTTCCACACAGTGGTATGCATAGTTAATCAACTCGGAGTTGGTTAACCCAGGGTTGTGCTCGTCCAACGCCAAACTAAAAAGAATGAGTATGGATCATGAAACCCTGATGAAATGGCGAAAACGGGCCGCGCTATTTCAAATTATATGAAACTCCAGGTTCCCTGGAGAGCTATGGCGAGAAGACATTATCACCAAGAAAAAGGGAACGCTAAAGCTCTGCAACCCGAAACACAAAGCTGGCACGAATCGGTGACCGGCAAATGCGTTAGTTAGCCTACACGTCAAAAGCATGATCCTTAATATTTGAGCCATGAATCTATATACCAGTTAAAGCAATTCTTAACGTTCCTACCACCATAACCCTCTTCTCTCAAAAAAAATATGCTACTTCATGGCTCCCAAGCGTCACGGAGCAAGTAAAAATGACCGTATAAAAACAAATACGAACTGGTAAGCTTTTCCACCATTGTATGGTCTAAATTTAAATAAGCCATTTTTTTTTAAGTCAATCGTGAAAAGGCTGATATTCGGCAGTCGATCTGGCCCTCACAAATTGTCTTGACCCTGGTGGAAGGTCTTAATAAGCGTTAAAAACAAATTCAGGGCGCCCTGCATGGAGCGGGTACCTGGAGGTACCTCCTCAGAGAGTCAGGGGCCATGTGAGGGTACCCCACTGGTTGAATGTAGTGTGGCAATACGAGGGTGTAACAGTCAAACTTTGGTTCGGGGGAGAGCCGGACAACGCCACCCGGGGAGTTTCGCCCCGGGACCTATAGTTCAAGACAGACAATCAAGTTCAGTGAGCGATCACTACTAAATAACCAAACAAAAGAAATGTTTAAACAAAAGAGTATTTGCCACTCATTTGCATAACCATACAAATCTATGTATCATGACCCGTTCTATTCATGACATGGCCCTAACAACACGAAGTGCTCCATAGATCAAATGCCACAGGAGTGGAATATACCAAATGCAACAGCAGGGCCACTCCTTCCTGTAGCCTTTCATCAATATACCGTAATGATTCAATAAGCACCCTCCTTTAAAAAAGGCCCCCCTTCCCAATAAGCGCCCTCTCTCAACCTTGACTTTTAGAATGTGCCCACTTCCAAATAAGTGCCCTCCCCCCTCCGCCGCAATCAAAAACATATAAAAGCAGTAATGTATCAACTCTTAGTACCATCGTTTCAGTTTCCCGCAAAAAGATTGACTCGGATTTTGGTATTTCCGCTGAGAATAAAATAAGCGCCCCTCCCCAATAAGTGCCCTCTCTCTAATAAGCGCTGTTGGGAGAAATAGTCTGCCTAGTTACTTGAGCAGATAAACTGAGACGGAGAGGAGATAAAATTGTCGCACGAGGCCTCGCGATTATTTAGTAAGCCTACAGGTGAAAAAGAGTATACTGAGCTATGAGCGTAAGAAGATCGATCGAGCGAAAAAATGTCTAAGTCCCTAAACAGCACTGAGGTCGTCCGGAGCTTCGCCTCTGTAGAGGTCTGCTTCGAATGAGCGTGATGTCCTTCTGGGTATCAGTCTTATGCGTTTTCTTCTAGCTAATTGGTGTGTTGTGAGTTTATGTGTTCAAGACTTGGCGTGGGGGTTTCTCGAGAGCACCTGCTTGGCCTTGAGCACCCCGGGCTGCGCGGACGAGTGTTATCAGCAGATGGATTGGGATGAGCATGTGATTTGCTCGGCATCTGACGCCCCTAACACTTGGGAACATGTGGTCTTCACCATGGGCCTTAACGTGTGCCTATATCTGTACTGTATATGTGGTGTGTTTGTTAGGTTATTTGCCGATCATATCCCCCTCAAGTCGTCGCCAGACGACTTCACTTACTAGGGATACGAGGGGCTGGACCTCAGCGCGTACCAACAAAACAACAAATCAACACCATAGAAAATAACAATCCCCCTCAGGTCGTCACCAGACGACTCTACGTGTTTGAGATACAAGGTCGACCGCAGAAACAAAGCGATTAAACAGCATGGGGGTCAATACAGGGCTGGCTCGGGGCACGGAATTTCTAAAGAACCACGGAATAGTCCTGAGCGTCATCACGGGCAGGTGGACGCAAGGCGCCACCTGAGCTTTAGACCATTTGATTCAACTGCGCTCAAGACCTCGTCTGATGACCGGGCAATCAAAGGCCCCTGGAACTATGCCCGCGTACCTTCCCGAGCCCCAAACAGTGGGACAGCGATACAAAAGCAACATTCGAGTTCCCGTCGTAACCAACCGACGCTGGGAAAACCAGAATTGCTGGAAAAACCCGGGCCAGAGGTGCAGACACGGGCGTAGCTATAGGAGTGGCTAGAAACAGTGAAGCGAACAGAAGCGAATACAGCCAGGGCGCCCTCCAAGCCTAAGCGGAACGGGCCACTCCCCTTGGTGCCGGGAACGTGGATCCATTCACGAGCGGTGTGGTGTGTGCCATGTCGGAGGGAAGGGGGGGGCACTTCACAGATAGGGCGTCTGGCCAGCAGGGGGACGCGCTGGCAGGGGGAACCGTCCTCATAGTCAGGGGCTGTGGGCTCCAGGCCTCCTTGCTGTCGGTCCGGTCAGGGAAATCCATCAGGGGCATGAGGGGAACCGCTTCGGAGTAGGGAGGGGGCTGGGGGCTCTCTTTCTGGAGGGCCGTGGTAATGAGGCGTGAGCAGAGTGTGTGGGCACACGGGACCCACAGCAGACCAGAACCCCGGCAAAGCAGGCCAGGGATGACAAGAGGGCCAAGAGCTGGCCCTTCCATTTCCCGAACACGTTGGTCATCCATTTCTCCATGGGGTTATCGATTACAGAGTCCTCTGCCATCTGGAGGGAGAGAGCCCGAAGGCCGGTTATGGCCCTTGTCACCGATCCATCAGGGGCCTGCCATCAATTGCATCATGTGGCTGTTGCTCCTGGCTTGGCTGGGTCTGGTCCTGGGGTAGTTGGTAGGCTCCGGGCGTGTTTGCATCTGGCTCCTCCTCTGGCCCTGGAACTTTGTGTTTCTCTTGTGGAATATAAAACTCATGTATAGCAGTTAGTTGTCCAACATCATATTTCTTAATTCTATTCTAATTGCTCTTAATGGAAATTTCTTATGGGCCCATGTAGATGAAGGCATGGTCGACCCGTAAGCATTTCATGCCTGGTTAGATGATCATTCTGTTAGCTTGCATGTGATAAACTCATTAGTGCTGGTGGTAATGATCTACACAATTACAATGAGTCAAACGTTTGATTACAGTAATCCACATTTGATTTAATTTCTCACTACTTCCTCCTTGTCCATTGCTAATGCCATGCACATTAAATGATAAGCAAACCTGACAATACCGTTGGTGCACCCAAGTTTGAAGTCCCTAACCTTAACTCTCTTCAAATAAAACCAATCTATTGGGAAGGGAAATCGAAGCCAGTATATCCAAAACCAAATGTCGATATTGGTGGGTTTACCAACAGCCGCCTTGAAACCACGCTGTTCCCGAAGTTTAAGAAAGTCATGTACTAAACCGAAAACGATAGACGAGTCAGTATATACCGCAAAGGTTAAATAAATGAAAACGCAGCTTGCCCCGTCCTAAGTCCACCACTTCCGCTGCCTGAGCTGGCATATCTGACTTCTGTTCCTCCTCCACCTTACACCCCACCCGGCTCTTCCTATGATTGTTGCAGCTCGTCACTTCATGATCAAGTGGGCCAGTGCCCACAGCGACTCTGCCAATTAATCGTGACTGTGCCTGTCTTAGGTCGTCCCGGGTGTCAAGGTGGGATCTTACCCGCCGTTGGCTAACCAGCCTTCCATACTGGCTTATTGCAGGATGCCGTGCCTGAGAGATACAATTAATTTCCACCCATAAGGCGGTATAGATTGCAAAGTGGAGGGATGGAGACAGAGTCTTCAGCCCAGCTACCCATGCAGCCAAGTGTGTGCATAATGGATACACATCAGGGCGATGAACCTGTGTGTGGGCTCGGATGATGGGGCGAATCCAAAAGAAACTTATCAGAGTTAAAAATATCATATCAAATGCTAAAATTGTATCAAAGCGTTGGCAGGGTAAACCCACTACGTCTGAATCTAAATTGAGAACCTAGCATGTAGAAGCCCTTCCCAGCAGATGTAGGGTTAATCCATCTGTTGTCGTTAACCAGAGAAGTAAAAAGAAAAATCACAATATTAAAATTTGTATATTCAATATTACTTCTGCGTTAACCGTTTCTGATAATATCAATTCCTTTCATTATTCTTCCCGATTGTCCTACACTAACTATTTAAATTGGATGACTTAATCTTTTATTCTACCTATTGCTCGCATTTGATGTTGTCCACACTTTGATTCACTGCTATGTACCCAACACATCCCTCTGTGTTGTCCTTATTCGCTCTACCTTTTGCATACCACATCAAACGTTCATACGACTTGTTCTAGTAAAGTAAAACCCCTAGATTTATTGTTAGATATTCACATGTCCCCGACATGTTCATTACTATTTCCAAAACTGCTTTTTTAGCTAGTCCCTGACCTGCCTATGCCATTACATAGACAGCATTATCATATTTATCTAGTTTTTTGATGGTCAACATCAAATCGATACATTATTTCCATTTTCCAATCATGACTGACTTGAATTCTCACCGTATGAACCCGTGATCGCCCACTCTCTCGGAGCCCCCCCCATGAGCTCCACCGTCACCTCTCCAGAACCCGCAGGAACGATTAGTCAGTCGACGTGTGGCTCGGAGGCTCCCGAGGAGAGCCGCAATCCTACTTCTGACACCAAGTTTGTGGGGGGATTTCTGAGCCAGGTCAATCAAAACTGTCTAAACTGGATAGAATAAAGAGTCATCCAAACTCACAACAATTATGCTCATACATCTGGGTATTAAAGGTATGGTGATATACAATAAACAAAACAAAAGCTAAACCTAAAGGAAAAAATTCACAAGTTAGTCATTGGCAGACACAAATGCTATCGTAATCAATTATAATAAAGACTAGTTTCCAATTAACCTTATTGTTTTATCTGAAGTATGCTTTCAATATCCCCTCGTGTATTCCACCAGGGGAGTAACCTCCATTGTCTCGGTGGCCCTGACACACACGAGAAGACATGCACCCATGGTATATGTACCCTCCATTTGTTTTTATTTTCACTTTTACTTACTATCTTTTTCCTTTTTATCTATACATATTCATAAGAAAATTAAGAACGAAGATACATCAAAACATGCATCAACAAAACAGGCATACTATGCAATAATCTGAGGTCTCAGATGGGAGTTCTTACACACTTAGATTGGATTGTTGAGGGCAGCTGTCTCCCAACAAAACAAAAGCCTTAGTTAACCAGATGGTAATCTATCGGTTGCAGTTCCTTAGAATGTCATAAATAAGGGGTTGCGGCCGTTCCTTATCACATGCGTGTCTGCGCACCCCTCAGGGACCAAGGAAAACAGGCCCAAACCAACAGAAGATAACAAGGGAACAGAGTGAGAACCAATTACTAACCTCAAATGTTCACATTTTAAACAACCCTGCAGAATAGCAGGGTGACAAGACCATACAGGGAATTATATGCTAAACCTAAATTCATAAAGAAAAACGTAACATGTAGATTTTCTATTTCACTCAGGATGGATTATGGATAAACAATTTTATTGTACTTATTTAGTTTAATTGTAAGTATTGCCGATTATTAACCCTAGATTATGTGATCACTTTTAATGAAATGTCTGGTATCATATTCTCTAAGAAAATATTTTATTTTTGTTGTCATTTTGGTACTTATACCTCGTCAGGTCTGTTGTACTGTGCATATCCACCGCGCTACCGCAGGGGGGGGGGGGGGTTCCTGTCCCTCCTGTGAGGCGGGATTACCCCAGAATTCTTTAATAAGAATCCCCAGCGCTGGTTACCCCTGGACTCTGTGGACGAGCGGTATGCATGCTATGGACAACTTTAAATGCTAATTGTTCATGTTATGGAGTGTAGATAATTATTCCTAAATCCTGCGATCACCCTGTAACTCTTGATACTCCAATACAGGGATCTCCCACGATTTATAAACCCTGCGTCGGTCCTTCTTTTGGTAGGACCTCTTCCGGTTCTGGAATCCGGCTGTTCTAATCATAGAATACAAGAACATGCATGCATATTGGTGGTACGATATTATATCTATTGCAGTCGCTCCAACGGAGGCAATAGTTGACCCGTGAACATGGCATGCAGTGTTATCCTGTGTGTTTGCACGTAGTAGCTGATTAGTGCAGAAATTTACCCATTTAGGTTTAATTTTTTTTAAAAATATATTTTTATTGAATTACAGCGGTGGAGCTCGTAGCACCCTCCTTGTGCACTGTTGAAAACCATTCACATTATTTCTTAATTTAACTTATTATTTTAGTAGTTAATCCCTGTGTCTATTTTAACCATCCTGGTTCTCTAATAGTAATGTTGATACACCAAGGGTCTGGTGCACTCCTGTCATGATACACAAAACACACGAAAACAGACAGACGGTCGCAGCAATCTGGAAAAAATAATGTTAAGCATTCTGTTCTGCTTACTGTCACTTCCTGAAGAGAAAAGAATATTTAGAATAATGTACACAATTAAAATGATGAGTGTTGGGCATCCTTCACTGCTTATATGAGAAGAAGTCCAAATATGGCGGACGGGGAACTACAGCATGGGCTGGAGTGAGAGAACTCAAAAAATGGCGGGCGGAGGAAAATAAACATGTCGGGCCTGTCAGCCTAAACAAGCAAGAGCGGTGTGGGATAAGCGCGCGTGCTCCGGGGTCTGTGGGAGGTTGTCTCTTCGGCCAGCAGAGGTGTGGTTATAGTGGAACTTAATCAGAAGGACTACAAAGAACTCCAAATATGGCATACGGGGTCTACAAATCTACCGAATGAGAGAACTACGACTGCAACTATGGCAGACAGGAACTGCAAATCATAAAGTCAGACGCCCACACTCCATTGGCAGTCAGGAGGCTTGCTCCTCTATCTGCTAAAGTGCACCTCTCACACACGCATACACAGCCTCTCTTGACTCTTCCCCAAGCGCACACACGCATACATGGCCTCTCTTTCACACGCACCCTGCCGCTCTGATTCTCTCTCTCTGTCACTCACACGTACACACACTGCACTGCCATTTGAATCAGGTTCAAGAATGTTATGTAATTCTATTGTTACATTAAACACGAGCATTTACAAAATAAATCAACAATAATACATTTCAGATGACCCACCCGCACACAGACACACTCACACACATAGAAACACCCAGATCCAAACGGTCTTCTAAGAGATGTGCGGCCAGCTGCCGCACCTTAATATCTACAGTCCCGTCTGTGAAGGTGGGGGCGAGAGGTCTCTTTCTGTCCCTGCCTACGTCGGTCAATGTATTTGGCCGTCAGCTACCAGTACCACATATACCATTGTCTCTTCCTGCCTACACCACGTCGCACGGGCGCACCTGTTTTTCTTTTTTATTTATTCATTTATTTATTATTTTTATTAATTAAAAATATTAAGTGTTAATGTTAGTATTTGTTCTCCAGGTCTCCTTATCCGGACCCTTTGGATCTCCTTATACGGATCCTTTATTGTTCCCCAGGTCTCCTTTTACGGACCTTTTTGGATCTCCTTATACGGATCCTTTATTGTTCCCCAGGTCTCCTTATACGGACCTTTTTGGATCTCCTTATACGGATCCTTTATTGTTCCCCAGGTCTCCTTATACGGACCTTTTGGATCTCCTTATACGGACCCTTTATTGTTCCCCAGGTCTCCTTATACAGACCTTTTTGGATCTCCTTATACAGACCCTTTATTGTTCCCCAGGTCTCCTTATACAGACCTTTTTGGATCTCCTTATACGGACCCTTTATTGTTCCCCAGGTCTCCTTATACGGACCTTTTTCGATCTCCTTATACGGACCCTTTATTGTTCCCCAGGTCTCCTTATACGGGACCTTTTGGATCTCCTTATACCGGATCCTTTATTGTTTCCCCAGGTTCTCCTTATACGGACCTTTTGGATCTCCTTATACGGATCCTTTATTTTTCCCCAGGTCTCCTTATACAGACCTTTTGGATCTCCTTATACGGACCCTTTATTGTTAGTGTTCTAGACCTTAAGGGTCCTCTACGCTCTTTACCTGGTCAAGGGGGTTTTCCGCCTCCCAAGACGAGTCGATCTGTTACGCTTTTCTGGTAGGGTGGGGCTTTGGCAGGTTAACACTATGTTGCAGTTAGATTTGTCCCCGTGGGATGTCCCGTAGCAGACCATTCTTAGAGTCTCACCTCCTAATGTGGTTCCTATATAACTATGCAGAGTTTGGATTTTATCAACAGGTTCTGCCTACCTTTTGTTTGGGCCCGAGGTGAGACTACAGGAATCGGTCCGGTGCTCCGGGGTCCCGGGGGATGCTCTTCTCCGTCCTCAGTGGTTTTCCCAGTCACAGTCCAATTAGAATCACGTCGGGGTCACCAATTTGTTGGGAAAAATAGTCTGCCTAGTTACTTGAGCAGATAAACTGAGACGGAGAGGAGATAAAATTGTCGGCACGAGGGCCTCAGATTTATTTAGTAAGCCTAAGGTGAAAAAGGTCATACTGAGCTATAGAGCGTAAGAGATCGATCGAGCGAAAAATGTCTAAGTCCCTAAACAGCGCTGAGGTCGTCCAGAGCTTCGCCTCCGTAGAGGTTCTGCTTCGAATGAGCGTGATGTCCTTCTGGGTGTATCAGTCTTATGCGTTTTCTTCTAGCTTAATTGTGTGTTGTGAGTTATGTGTGTCAAGACTGGCGTGGGGGTTTCTCGAGAGCACCTGCTTGGCCTTGAGCACCCCGGGCTGCGGCCGAGTGTTATCAGCAGATAGATTGGGATGAGCATGTGATTTGCTCGGGCATCTGACGGCCCCTAACGTTGGGACATGTGGTCTTCACCATGGGCCTTAACGTGTGCCTATATCTGTACTGTATATGTGTGTTTGTTAGGTTATTTTGGCCATCAGCGCCCCCCAAGAGCCCCGGAAAATTAAATAAGCGCCCCAGGCCTTTTTTTGAATCATTACGGTAATAAACGAGTGGTATATTTACAATATTTGTTTTATTGAGCTTTGCATTTATAAAATGCAGACAGACAAAACGTTTATTTTATCATGTTTATTGAACTTGAGAATTGATTAGTAAAGAGTAATTGTTTATTATAGCTTGGCAAAAATCCTAAACGAGATGGACGATGATAGCCATGATAATTCATCTGCTAGCAAAAGGTAGTGTAATAATGCATTACAAAAGTCCTTGTTTACAAAATAACTAATACAATTGGCAAGTGGTATATTCTAACATTTTGTATTTTGAAAGCAAAGAAAAGCATTGGAAGGTTAGGTGACAAGTTCAAAACTAGCCTTGGAAAAGTGCATAGCTACATGTCAATTACACACGTTTTGTGGGAAGGGAGGTGTTGCATGACCAATATAAAGGCTGAAAGGGAGACAATATTACTTGTCAAACTTCAATTTTTTTGTTGTGTTTACATAATCTTGCTTTCTGTATGCTTGTGTATTTAACAGATAAGATGATGATGATGATGATGATGATGATGATGATGATGATGATGATGATGATGATGATGTATCATTTTAACATTTAAAAGTTAAATGCAATCTACCTTTTTTTTAGGGAGGATAGGCCAGATCAGATCAATCTGTCGTTCAGTTTTGATGGCATTCCTGATGACTCCATCATAGTAGATGAGATGCAGGAAATTGAGGAAGTCCAGGGAGGTGACGATGAAATGACTGTCACAATGGTTGAACCAGATTCAGACAGCATACCATGATGAAACCGTCAACAGTTCAGTACCTGCCGGCCTAGACCATGTCCAACGTGGTTGTGACAGCACCACATTGGATTCGTCTTTGGGTAATGGGCTACAAAAAATGCTAGACTCTGGCACAGCAGGTCTGAAAGAAGCGCTAGACCTGTGTGCCACTGAGCGTGCAGTAGTTTCAGTGCACACATTGAAGAACCTCCTCCCTTCTCAATGCCACTATGGTGAGGAACGTGCCATCAAGCATTACTACTGCGGTGAAATGATTCTCATGGAATGGAACTGCCCATTATGGGCATTATGGCCTCTGGGAATCTTCTGCAGTCCTCTGTACGGTTGGCGGCAGAAAAATCTATGTGGATAATATTCAGTTCTGTCTGGCCCTGATGTTCAGTGGAAACAACTTTACAAAAATTGAGTTACTTTGTAAATTTTTATCATTAAGATATCTCTCCTCAACCTATTACTATCGCGTGCACCGGCAGTATTTTTCAAAAGTTGTAGAGGACGTGTGGACATCTGTCCAAACCATGATCCTCGACATCCTGAAGAAAGAAGAAGCCGTTGGGGTATCAGGGGATGGCAGAAATGACTCACCAGGATTTTGTGCAAGATATTGTTACTTCATAATGGAAGAAACGACTGACATGATCATAGAGGCCGGGGTGGTCGACAAACGCGAGACTGGAGGCAATTCTCCTACTATGGAAAGGTTGGGCTTGAGCCGCATACTCCAGCGCCTAATGACCATTATCACTATGGGGGACCTTACAACAGATGCTTCGTCATGAATCATTGATCTGGTTAGAAGCTTGAAAGGTAAGCTTCATTATAGTTTTGAACTATGACTGGAAGTTTTTTCCGCATGAAGGGAGAGGAAGGTAGTAAAGGCAGTGTTTTTTATGCTTGTGCATACAGTTTACAGTATGTTGCATTCCAATGTGTTGCTTTCCAATGGGTTTTGAACACATGAACAAACAGTTAAATTTTTACTTTTGAACAGCAGTAACATCAACAATAATAACGAAATGTTCTACAACAGATCCCCTCTCCCTATTTTTTCATCTCAGAACAACATTCTGATATCCTGCAGAACTGGGGAAGCTTTTCCATGACTTGGACATTTGGCATAAGGCCTGCAAGCTGACCAAGGCACTGACAGAGGTAACAATCTTAGTTATGAAATAATGGTTACAAGGTTCCTAATGACATTCTCATTATAGCCATGGAAAATGTGTTATTACACCTCGCCTCTTCGTTACGCTATGTTCAGGTGAAAGGCCAGACAGATTGCAGCACCTGGCCCTCTCCCATGTTGGGGGTTGGGCGATAGGCTAATAACCCATCCCTGTAAAAAATCAATTATTACTGAAACCAAAATAAAAAATGTTTTATTAGCTATGTTACAATTCAAAGTGATTTACTCGAATTCCACATTTTTTATTTATTTTATTGTCACATGTAGGCATCCAAAGCCAAGGGTTGCAAAGATCTGGGAGAGTGGGTGGAGCCTGTAAGAAATCATTTCTGGTTCTGCGCACAAGAATGCAAGGGTGACGAGACTTGCTTGTTGAAGGTATAGAAATGTTAACATACTCTCAAAATGCCACTGATTGTTATAAGTTTCAATTCCTGCCCCTAGAGCAATCATTTTATCTGGGAAACCTCAGTATTATACAGTATATGCAACCCGGTCTCACGAAAATTCGTGACACTGTCACGTTATTTAATCTATTTTTCCTGATCAGGGACACGTATTTTCAAAATTTTCGTGTCAAGAAGCACAATTTTCAAGCTCATGTATCTCAATTGGAAGTATTTGTCTTGTCAGTAAGCACGACTTCCAAACTAAGGTTCTGTCCGGCAGCGTTCTCCCTAATGTCCCTGAAGGAGCTCCATAGCCTACAGAACATTGATTGTTATATTGTTATATTGAAATTGTCTGCGATAACAATGTGACAGCTTTTGGCCACCCGTTTCTACTTAAAATTGTCTGTGATAACTAACAATACGACAGCTTTTGGCCACCCGTTTCTACTTTCGCCTTTGATTCTGAGAAATTGTAACAATTCACGGATATATTAAATGCAGGTGCGCTGCTCTGTAGGCAAACCGCGAAGGAAACAAGGGTAGCTGCTTCATCTGTTCTTTTTAGAATGGTATGTCTTGATGTTTATTGTACCTAGCCATCTATTGTCTTGTTCTTGGCTATGTGCAGGGACGTTGGAAGTAGGGGTGCGGGGGGTGCGGCCGCACCCCCCCTCTCACCACCGCCCGCACCCCCACACTCTGCCCTGTGCCCCCGCGTTTGCTCTCTCAACAGTCTCATAGCCTATGTCCTCTCTTTCCCACCTCCTGCTGCCTCATATCAACTTGACATTAACACTATAATATATATCATATAGGCAGACCCGCCGTATTTCTTCACCGTGGCCCAGGACCAGATTACGTTTACATTGCCCCGTCTTCCCATGCGCACTTCGGTATCAATGCTGGGGGGGCGGGGGCGCGTACCAATGAGCATTACCAAGAGGTTATCATTAGAAATCCAATCAAAACTTAACTATGATTTACAAAATAAAATAATTGTTGTATTGGAAAACAGAGTATTTGTGTGACGTTGTTTTGACTAAAGCCAAGGGACATAATAACTGGTTAATGCGCGCATTGTTTTTGTTTGTGCCGCTCTCTCTCTCCGTCCACAAGAGCTCAAGCTCTTTCTTCAATTGATCCCAATGAACTTTTATTTGTTTCATTTGATTTCTTACTACGATCTACGGATCGGATAGTTACATGCACACAACACACACACCACACACCCACACACCCACACACACACACACACACACACAACACACACACACACACACACACACACACACACACACACACACACACACACACACACACACACACACACACACATCCAGACAAAGCATCATGGAAAGCATGACTCCGTCCGTTTGATAAGACTAGCCTATTATTAAATAGCCTACAAAGAAACGGTCAACTGAAATTGTCCTATTTTTTCCTCTACACTCTGACATAAATTGATTGATAGGTTGAACAGAACAGGACATAATTATGTCCTGTTCTGTTCAACCTGTTCTGTTCAACCTATCAATCAAGTCGCCAGCTGGCGACTAGCTGCTCCACTGCCGAAATCCCGGTATTCCATCTCCAAACTCCTCCAACTAAGCTCTTCACCAAGCACTCCTCCCGGACATATTATATCCCACACCTGGATCATGCCACCGCTCTACTCCACCGCCGACCTCCACTCACCCAACAACCACCTCCGTCCGGACTGCATCGACACCCTCCGAGAAACTGGACTACTTCGCCGTCCTCCACACAGAGGCTCTGGTCGTATGTTCAATTACAACTTTTCAACCCCAAACTCTATTCCATCCATCTGGTCTTGTTCACGCACCGCAACTTCCTCACTACGTCATCTCAACAAACGACTCGTGCACCTATCTAATCTCCGCCCCCTTCCTCGGTCCTCCCAACCCATCACGAAGCAACGTCATGAAACTGGCTTTGCTCAACACCCGCTCACTCAACAACAAAAGCCTAATTTTAAATGAATTCATAACTGACAATAAACTGGATTTCCTCTGTATCACTGAAACCTCGCACAAACCTCTGGACTATTTCTCACTCAACCAGACCACACCCATAGGATATACATACATGGACAAACCCCGACCTGAGGGGCGGGGAGGTGGTGTAGCTGCAGTGTACAGAAAGGACCTTAAAACATCCACCATCTCCATCCCTGCTGCTCAGTCCTTCGAACACATCACTTTCAAACTCTCCGGTCCCGATCCTCTGGTCACTGCCATAATCTACCGCCCCCCCAAACCAAATCTTTCTTTTCTCTCAGACTTTTCTAACTTTTTAATCCAGTTAACTGCCATCTCACCTTCTGTTCTGCTCCTGGGAGATTTCAACATCCGCATCGACACCAACTGCAAATCTGCCACTGAATTCCTGGAACTGCTACACTGCTTCAACTTCACCCAACATGTCAGCTTTCCCACCCACAGCCGTGGTCACATCCTGGATTTGGTCTGCTCTACTGGTCTCACCATACCCCACCTCTCCAGCCTCAACCTCAACATCTCTGACCACCTGGCAATCACCATGAACATTGATCTCCCCATTCCTACCACCAAGGACAAACGGACAATTTTTTTCAGAAATCTTAAATCCATCTCCACTCCGGCCCTTTCTGCCTCTCTTGCCAGTAAAATATCCTCCCCCCCACCGCTGAATGACAACCCCTCCGCCCTCACCAACTACTATTACGAAACACTCTCTTCCTGTCTCGATCAGCTGGCTCCCATCAAAACTAAAACTGTTTCATTCACTCACTCTGCTCCCTGGTACACTCCTGATCTGCACAAAATGAAATCCCGTAAGCGTCAGCTTGAAAGACTCCACAACAAAACTGGTTAAACTGTTCATCTTCAAGCCTACAAAGATTACCTTCAGCAGTATAAGGAAGCTCTTAACACTACCCGGTCCACCTACTACTCTCACCTCATACACTCTGGTTCCACCAACCCCAAGGCTCTTTTCTCCACAGTAAATAAACTCCTCAAACCCAGTGACAATATCACCAACTCATTCACAACCGAGAAATGCAACTCCTTTCTTTCATTCTTTCAGACCAAAATTGACACCATCTACAACAACCTGTCCTTCTTCTGCCACCACTGTCTGCACTCCCACTCCACCATCTGTTCCTCCCCCCTACACCTCTCAGCTTCTGTCTCAGTTCTCCCCTGTGTCGTCAGGGGAGCTGTCAAAAATCCCACCTCATCAAGGACTGTCTACCAGCTATCTCCACACTCATCACAGAAATCATTAACACCTCTCTCAGCTCTGGCTCAATCCCCCCTTCACTCAAACTGGCTGCTGGCACCCCCATCCTCAAAAAACCTGGACTAGACCCTGACACTATGTCAAACTTTCGGCCCATTTCCAATCTCCCCTTTCTGTCTAAAATACTGGAACGCACTGTCGCCAAACAACTCAAAACCCACCTCTGCTCAAATGACCTGTTCGAACCATTCCAATCCGGCTTCCGTTCACAACATAGTACTGAAACAGCCCTCATCAAAGTCACCAACGACATCCTCCTCTCCGCAGACTCTGGTCACCTCAGCATCCTTATCCTCCTGGACCTCACTGCAGCTTTCGACACTATCAACCACAACATTCTTCTTTCCCGCCTCGAATCGTCCCTCAGCATCACCGGCACCGCCCTTTCCTGGCTCCAATCATATCTCACCGACAGACAACAGTTCATTCACATCAACAACTGCTCCTCCTCCACCGCTCCACTGTCCCAAGGCGTCCCCCAGGGCTCGGTGCTTGGTCCTCTCCTCTTCATACTTTACCTGCTTCCCCTTGGCAACGTCATCCGCCACCATGGTCTCAACTTTCACTGCTACGCCGATGATGTCCAGCTCTACATCTCCACCAAATCCATCACCTCTGCTACTCACTCCACTCTATCCAACTGCCTCACTGACATTAAATCCGCTGGATGCACACCAACTTCCTCAAACTGAACTGCGACAAAACTGACATGATCATCATCGGTCCCAAATCCATCACAAATACCACTTCTAGCTTCTCCCTCACCGTCGACACCTCCACCCTGTCTCCATCCCTTCACAGTCGCAACCTCGGAGTCATCTTCGACAATAACCTCTCCTTCGAACACCACATAAAACAAATCACCAGAACTGCCTTTTTCCACCTCAAAAACATTGCCCGACTCCGCCCATCACTCTCTTTCTCCGCTGCAGAAACCCTCATCCATGCCTTCATCACCTCCAGACTTGCCTACTGCAACAGCATCCTTTACGGCACACCATCCAAAACCTTAAATAAACTCCAGTACATTCAAAACTCTGCTGCTCGTCTGCTCACCCACACCCGCACCCTTGAACACATTACGTAGCCTCCGTTCATCTTACGCAAACCTCCTGTCTCCACCACCTAGGACCAAGCACCGAACTCTGGGGGCGACAGAGCCTTCTCTGTTGCTGCCCCCTCCTCTGTGGACTCTCTCCGTACACAAGTCCGCGATTGCACTGACATCCTCCATCTTTCAAATCCTCTCAAAACTCAAAGTCACCTTTTTTAAAATTTCTCTTTATAATGTTTTAGCTTACTCTAATGTGTTAATGGTACGTTTCATTTTTTCTTATTCGTATGATGTTGTTTTACTACTGCTTGTATCAGGTACTGTTACAATGTACTTAGAGTATTTAAAACAGTAGCTTTTGTATGAGTCTTATATCGTTTTTATTACTTATTATCAGACGGACGGAACGAACATGCTTACCATGATGCTTTGTCTGGATGTGCATTTGGTTAGCTGTGTGTCTTGCTGGCAAATTTCATCTGTGTTGTGGACCTCATGTAACCTGCAATGTGCTGTATTGTGCTGTATCCTGTAGCGACTGTGTAGATGTATGTAAATTGTATACTCTAGTGATGTATGCTGTGACGTTTGCTGTGTCTTGTTACTGTCTGACTAGTATGCCCCGCCCTCATGGGAGTTTAAAAATCCTCCGTTACACGATTGCTTTGCTAATGAACCTGGTGTTTTCCCGCGTGTATGATTGGCTGACCATTATGTTAATTGGATGTGCCTTTCCCCGGACGTGATGGGCTTGCCGCATCGGAGGGGCGAGGATCCGAGTATAAAGAACGG